>JAZHYW010032951.1:0-207204 GCA_037355805.1 Ixodes ricinus | reverse complement strand
TCATTCAACGCACTCTAAATGGTTGTTTATATCTTTACCATAGGACGCGCTTTACAGCGCTGTCACAGCTTACCGGTGCGCGCTCGTTCCATGCACCCTCTCCCGCGCTCGGGAGAGGGTGATGTAGCCGCCGTGCTCAGCCTCACGAGAGCGGAATGAGCCCTCGTGCATGGAACGCGCGCGCACCGGTAGCTGTGACAGCGCTGTAAAGCGCGTCCTATGGTAAAGATATAAACAACCGTTTGAAGTATCGTTGGTTGAGACTAGCTGAGACGCCAGAAAGTCTGGTCGGTACCATTTTGAGTGTTTGTGCGTATGGCGCGTGCTTTGCTCGCCTTCCTAAGTGACACAAACGCACGTGCTTGGCTGCGGAGATCGTGCGCAGGGCTGTGAAAGTGTCCAGCAAATTTAGAATCGCCTCAAGAGTGGGCTGGCGTATCTAGAGTGTGTCGGCCACCTGACGAACGCGCATAACTCCGCACCGTTTGATGCTATTCGCATTAACGTAGATAATCACTCCCAAAGGATGGGTTCTGCTGATTTTTTATTCCTTAGGAGTCACCGAAAAATTCCGTACGTTCAAAATGACCAGTATAAAAGACGGAAACGCAGAGCCCGGGAGTAGTAATCGGGTTAGTGTGCTGTTGTTGAGTTGACTGTTGTATTGATGTTTGTATGTATGTGTACGCGCTCTATGTACAGCTGATGCTTGTACCGTAGAACGCGTAATGTGTCTACCTGTGTGAAATAGAGGGTTCCAAAGCGCAATGGTGGCGTCAGAAAATAAAATATTTTTTGTAGAACATGAGTTGGTGGTAACTAGCGCCATCTAGCCTAGCTACTTGCGAACAATCTGCTTGACCCTGTCATCTGGTGGCAAGCGATTTAACCTCCTTTTGCGCTACGCGGCTACGCCATAATTTCGTGTTACCGTGCTGAAACGAGCCAAGAGGCTGCTACGGATTTGCTTTTTTGAGAGCGGCTTTTGGTTTGCGGGCGAATGGTTTACCACTCTTTCGTGATGTGCGGTTGACGAAGGAATTGCGGCTCGAGGAATAGCAAAGGTAAGACAAAGTGCGCGAACTGGGTGCCGGTTGTCTCCGTTTAACATCGCAGTGCTGACGATGAGATGACTGAGGGACTGCATGCTTTCGAAACGTACGTTTCTTTACCTGCAGGGGGAAGCCGGCTTCGGAAATAAATACAGTTCGCGGAAAGCTCGTGTTACGTTTTTATTTGCTGCTCCTCTCGCTCCGTACAATAGACTTCGTGTTCTCGTTAAGCCTTATTGAGCTTGATTTGCTCGATTCGTGGCCGCCATATTGAGATGCAGTCGACGGAGGAACTTTTGCTCCCCTGCTTTAGGGACGAAAGTTCATTTCTGAAGGAACATATGTGTCAAGAGCGTTCCTCCCTTTAGGGAGGACTATACTGACCCTTTTTTCTAAGAGTGTATGCTGTGTTAGTAAATACTTTGCTTTGAGGACAAGAAGCTCGATAAAGCTTCAACTATAGTTTGATCTCTTTCTCAATACTCGCTTACAACCTTATGTGGCTGTGCAGTCAAAGCTATGGGCGCACGTGCGCTTGAGCATCTTCAGCGCCCATGAAAGCTGTGCACGCACACTCTTCACCATTTCTTAGATGCCACAGAAAGTTGTCCACATGTGGCTACCAAACCGTGACATCGTGTAAGTTCGTCTGTTGCAGCTAGATAGCTACGTAAACTTAGGGATAAAACCTAAGTTGGTGTATAATTGTACACCATTTAAGTTTGGGAAAGATTGGTGCAACATCGGCTGCCGCTCTGAGGTGGACTGAGAGCGCACAGCTTGACAGAACGAGGCGAGAACTATCCTAAATACAATAACATAAAATCACGTTACTTGCTGTCACATCGTGAAAGCACGTCACAAAAGGGGACTGGGACATAAATCTGCTCACTAGCAAGTTGACGAAGCTGCCAGCCCCCACGCTTACATATATACCTCTTGACATCGAAGACAGATTGTTTTCCTTCGCATGAGGAACGCCTTCGAAGTCGAAATTTGCTTGTTTTGTACTTTCTCGTCCAGGCTCTGCGCAACTTAATTGCCAAAGAGCCAATGCAAGGTGGGTCGTAGACCCACTTTGTTCGGAAACATCCCAGTTCTCTTCCACGCTTACACACACGCCGATGAAAGTTTCCCCTCTATCTGTAATCGATCGCATTATGTCGTTGCAGCTGTATATAACAACCGCTACAGCTAACGGCCGGAGTCGTCTCAACTATGTGGACAATGCTCGCGTGCGGCGCAACGCGCTTCTCCCGTCTCCGACGCGTCGTCACGACAGGGTCACTAAAGACCCCGTTTTCGCTCTCCGATGGATCGCAGAAGACGCTACGTGCCATCCCAGCCAATCCAGGGGTGTGAGCGTATCATGTGAATGCGCGCCTTGCGCGTTGCTGCACTCCTTCCGCAGGTCACTTGACGCTTGCACGGCATTGGATTGGTTCCGACGGACTGTAGCGTCCCCCTGCGGTCCATCTTATGGTGGAACAGAGCGTGGACGGCCCTTGGAGGTCAACAACACGTTCCCATCACTGATGGAGGCACATCAATAAATGCAGCGCGTGGAGCGTTTGCGTGGCTCCTCCATTCTTCGTTCCGCAGTTGTCGTGTGGCGAACGGAATGCCGAGATAGTTATGAGGTCGTCTAAGCACGCGGAGACGAGGCAGAAAAACAAAAATGAGACGTTCGTGCTTAGATTGCGCAAGGTCGGTATGTCGTTGAGGTACGGCGACATTGGTTTACTCTGCGGATGAGAAATTTAGCCAGCGTTTTATAGAACTGATAGAGCCTGCGATCTTTAACATTTCCGCTAGATCCAGCGTAGAAATTTCTCGCTAATTATAGGAGGCAAAGTTTCCTCGCTAAATCTATAGCTGAAAAGTTTGTACGCTCGATTTACACAGCAAATCGGTACGTCGCGCGACATGACGTCAAGTGACGCTGTGGCGTCAAAATAGGGACCTTTAGCAAACCGTTGCCGTGCTCCGCGTACCGCACTAGCGGAGCCTTTGAAGCAGGCTTTTAAGCACGTGCCCCGCGGTCAGGGTACCACCCGGGCACGCGCTTAAAAGCATGCTTCAAAGGCTCCGGTCGTGCGGAACGCGGAACGCGGCAACGGTTTGCTAAAGGTCCCTATAGTCACCTCACCGTGATTCCGCGAAAAGCGTTAGCGGAGACGCTGTCCCTTTAAAAATAACTCAAACCGACGTATACGTACAAAAGAAAAAAACACGCACGGGATTTGCTGGGAAAATTCGCCAATCGGGAGTTTTCGTTTAACTCGCATTTTGTTTCTTCGCCGCGCCACTCTCCTCAACAAAGTCGCCGCTATACTGCGCTTGCGCTTCTCTATACTCAGTTGTCTGCAGAGTTGGGGATCTAGTAGCGGGTTTTCGGCAGTAATCCACTAGAAGACAAGGCCGTGCATGACGTCATCGTTAGTGCACCCCCGACCCGCCCCAAGCGGCAAACATGCCGAATCTCGACGGCAGACGCCGCAAACCGGCAGACGCGTGCGTCTTGGCCTCGCCGCGTGCCAACTTGGCGCCCGTTGTGAGGCGCTGCACGACGTACTGACGGCGATGACGTCGCAAACTAGGCGGCGCTGCTCTGATCCACCGGCGGTGACGTTTGGGGGGCCAAGGCGTTGTGGGCCTTGTCTCCTAGATGGTATTGGTTGCGCTTTTGGTATCGGTTGTGATTTGTTCTTGGGCGTTCTTCGTATTGGCTGCCAGCGATAATAACATTCTCGGGATCCGCCGTATGCGTCCTACGTTTCTTAAGCTCTCAGTAACTATATTAACGGCTATTGCAGTAACAATAATGCACGTTTCATAGCTTATAGCCGTCAAAGCTTCATTCTGCAACCCTTGACGTTCATAACCCTCAAATGTTCATTCATGCTGCAGCAAGCTGCACTTGCTGAAATCGTTCTGCCCCAACCACATCTCTCTTGTTTAAAAAAATAGAATGATTAAATAATTGATTTATCGCAGATTTAACAAAACAAAATCCTTCATGGTCCTTTGCTTGCCCTGCTCAGTCAACTCGACGATATTCTGGCTCCAAGCAACTGTTTTACACCTCGCGGTCAATGGTATGGTGTTTTCCAATCGTCGATTTGGCGCGCTGCGCAGTCGCTTTTTTCTAGAGCGCGCGTCTGCCAGCGGGCGATCGAGAGCAACACGATACAACTCCCGTTGGTCGTTTTGGAGCAGCGCCGTCCAGACCTGCCCCAGATCGCGAGAACACCAGCTTCGCCGCTGACCAGGAACGAAACCGACTTTTTTATTGAACATTTACTAAAATTGTCTGCACACCTTTTTCGTTTGCACTTGTCCACGGACACCTGCTAGATATACCTAATATGAGCGACAAAAAAAGTAAAGAAAAGGTAAAAAAGCATTTTAGCTCACAAATGCTAAAAAAATAGGGATGAGGAATAGAAGAGAATGGATGATGGTTACGCTATATATATCCTGACTGGCTTCGATTGGCGTGGCGACCGCAAAATCGTGTTTTCACCCGTACTCGAGGTGACGGCATTCAAGGTGGCGGCGCCCTTGTGGAAAAGCTGTATGCGGAGAGAAACTGGGGGAGAGGAGGAGGTGAGAGCGCGCGATGACGTCAAAGCGCCGAGATCTGATTGGAAGGATTAGCGGGTAGGCGCAAAGGCTAGCTAGATTCGTCTGTATCCACTGGCTCCCTGCAATAGGAGCGAGCAAGAGAGTCGTCTGCTACTCGCGCAGTCTCTCGCGTTCTAACGCCGCGGACGTCTGAGCTCGGCGCTCGAACAGCGAGTAGAGATTACACCATGGTATTCATGCAAAAGTAGCTAGACTTTTCGTCTGCCCACTATCCTTTCATTCAGAAATCGGTCTTCTGACGTCACCGCGTTCTCTAATTTCTCACCAAATAAATTTTTGACTCGGAAACAACAAGCTCTGAAACTGTCCCGTTTTCGGCGGAGTCTGAGCATCCGGCGATTCGTTGTTCATCTTGCAGTAAAAACAAACAAACACGGTTATCATTTTTTTCTCTGGATACTCTGCAGCATAGGGGGGGGGGGGAAAGAACAGGTGCTGGAGCAAGGCCCAAAACGGAGTTGAAATTCCACTCGGGCTTCACGCATCTTCCGGCGGTGCTCTGGTTGAATTGGAGCTCGGCGTGCAGGCGCCGTGGCGTGCCTCGAGGCCTTGGGTATTTGTGGGCGAATAAGGACGTTTCCTGGAGCTCCTGTCATGCTGCGCCATCTCACGGCGTCTGTCAGAAATGTTAGCGAATCTTGGACACACTTGGTGCGTAGTGAGGTGGCGCCTTTCAGATACCTTTCTTTTCTTCCACCGCGCCCGGCAGATTTGCATGCATTGACACAGGTTTACTTCCACACGTGGCTGAAGTGAAAATATGGAGCGCGTTGAACACCCTAGCGGTATGCACCACATTCTTGAAAACATTTTGAACGTCTGAGGTCGCGAAAGACCTACATTCTAAGAAATCTGGAGCGTCTACAAACCCCCATCGAAAAGAGAGAAAAAAAAGCGCGGTTCTTCGGCTTGAAAATAAACTATATACGTCGCAGAAAGCTGAAACTCCGCGAGAGCGTGACGCTAGTGGTGGTGTCAAAATGCGAACGTTTGAGAACATCGCGTTACCTGGATCAAAAGATGAGTAATCAAGTTCTTTTTCGCCAAGATTTAACTACTTTTGGGGGCGTTTGATGCATATGTACTTAAGTGTGGTTTATGTTGTTATTGTTGTGCTCAGTATTTTAGATTTTTTTGTTTCGTTACCCCCCCCCCCCCGTTACATAATGCCCCTTGAGGGTGTGCAAGGTAATTAAATAAATAAGTAAATAAATAAATGAGGGCGAAAAACGAAATTCTTCTGTGAGCCGACTTCTACCAAAACCTAATATTCATCGAGCGTTCGAATCTGTAGGGAGACTGTCTTTTGTATGATGTATAAGCACTGTGACCTCGGCTATAAGCTTCAGCAACCATCGCTTCAGCCACGAGCGCTTCAGCCACCATCACTTCAGCCACGAGCACTTCAGAAGGGCGTTTCACGACCTTGATTACGCAGCCTTGAGCGTGGCTAAACCTATAAGAGCTACCGCTTAAAAAAAAAAAAGAACAATCGTTCTTTTGCGAAGAAGACGATCGTGTTTTCTTTCTGTCGGACAAGCTTTTGCACGAATATACGTCAATGCTACAGGCGCCCACAATGCCATTTCTCGGTTCCGTGAATATTATGCCTAGCTACACCTCGGCGCGAAAATAAAGCTCATTTTTTCTCTCGTATTTTCTTTCGTCCAGGTAACGTCATGTTATCAAATTTTCGCATTTTGTCACCGCCGCTAGCGTAACATTCTCAAAGAGTTTCGGCTTTGTAGGCCTAATGCATGATCCACATGGTGTGATTTTACTTGCGATTTCGCAGTTGCGACGTGGCTAAAAAAAAAAGCCTGGTGGAAGCTGCGGTACCCGACGTCGCAGATGCGAATTTGCAAGCCAAATCGCACCATGTGAATTGGGCTTAACTCTATGTTCAGTCTAGTCAATCGCCGTGCTTTTTCCTTAAAGGGCAACTCCGCTTCATTTTTGATATTTAGAAAACTATGCAGCCCTCTTCAGTATCATATAGGAAGATCCCATGTCAAATATTACGATCTAATTCCGTCTATATATTTATTAAACTGGCCAGCAAAGTTTCAAATGAGCCAAGTCGCCGATATCTGCCAACTCTAGCGTGCGACGTGAGGCGCAATCGTCAGCGCAGTCAATGCGACGGAGTTGGAGCGGCCAACGTTGAACCACTACGTCAGAGGCATGATTACGTCATTCTCACGTTTTGTTTGTTTTTACTTCTCAAAGCGAAATTGAACGATGACGTCATGAGTTTCTCCTCCCGGTGTTGGCTCTACGGCGTCCACGTGATCACCGTAACGCGGATGCGCTAGTTTGCGCTGCCCTGCGCGTTTATCGCATGTCCGGTTTCTCCGCTCCCCCCTCTCCTCTTTCGTCTTCTCACCTTCCCCCTCTCCCCCGGTCCATCACCGTCCACGCCATGTGAAGCGACCTGCCCGCGTCACGTGTCCTGTACCTTGCCCCCACGAATGTCACAAGACCACGTCGTTCGACGTGACGTGGCCATGACTCTGATGACACGAGACCAATGTTGCCTGACGCAACCGAAGTTTCGGTTTCGGTATCAGCTGATGTTTAAATTAAGATTACACAAATAATATTCCACATTTCGCGAATCCGAAGACGTAGAGCTGCTTAGTAGTGCTTTGTGAAATGGAATCACATCTAAGCCTAATTTTTTCGGAATTGAGTGGAGTTGCCCTTTAAATTGGAGCGACTGACACTCCCAAGCGCTCTGCGGGAGAGGGTATAGTCGCTCCAGACTTCTTAGAGTTTATATAGACTCTGACGGTTGAAGAAACGCTAGGGCATGGTTTAGTTTCTTCAGACTCCTTGCTGGGTTAGTCGTTTTTTGGCGTTCTTATCGGGCTGCGCGTCGATAATGAGATGCTGCAGAGGTTACCTAAGCGCTCGCCGTCATTCGTTGGGGTCATGGGAAGACCCCAACGAACGTGGACGCTTATGGCGGGTAAACAGAAGCACGATGTGCGCCGTATCTTCCCACGGCTGAGACCACCCCAACAAAGTAGCCCCAATTTTTGCACGCACTAACCTATACAAATACTCTCCTTTTAACCTTGCCGTTTCTGAATGGAATGCCTTACCGTATGATATCGCAGTGACACAGGATTATCAGTCTTTTTTAAATCTCCTGATTCCTTTCATTTCACAAAAAACATAATCATGTTTGCCCCTCCTCGCAGATAAGACATAGTTCTACAGTGTGTCGTTGGTTTTCTTTTTGTATTTGTATAATGTTACCATTGAAGTACAGCAATTGAACTTTGTGATTATATGTACTGCTTTTTTGTGTGCCGCGGCCTTTTCTGTATATTTCTGTGTATCACTACTGTCAACGTGTTCTTTTTGTTTGAATTCCCCTATGTAATGCCCGAAAGGGCCCTTAAGGTAAATAAATAAATGAACAAAAAAAAGAAGAGGGAGAACTTGCATGCTGCATGTACGCCAAATTGGCAGTCGAAAAGGCCCGGGCCGTCCAGTCCCGGCATCTTACTATCGCTCCTTAGGAGGTAGGTAACAACAAGAGGAGGCGACATACCGGCTCAAGCCAGCCAAATGAGAAAATCCTAGGTGAATTCGGTAGTAGAGATCGTAGTCGGTGAAAAAACGCACCCGAGGGTGATCAAAACAGCCGTTGGTGCAAAACCTGTTGTTCCATAGCCTCTTCTATGCTCACAAAGCCTGGCAGTTCGACGACGGAGCCATAGATGTGCCCGGTCGCGGCTTTGGAGCGCGAGGATCTGGTGACACCGAGCATTTCTCGGGGAACCTGGTCGTCAGCGCACAGCTTTTGCAGCGGCGAGGACTCGAAACCTGGTTTTCAAACCCGACGAGAAAAGAAGCGGTAGCGCGAGGAACATGAGTGGAAATTCACATCGCTCGGAAGAAGTGTGTTTCGGCATCTCGCCGCAGTGGGGCGCCCGTCACGTGGCTCTCCTCTCATCCGTTGTCTGCCGCTCTACCTTTTCGATTTCGGCGGCCGCTTCTCGTGGCAATCTACCAGGCTTTGGCAGTACAGAGGAGGCTATGGCTGTTTTTTTTTCCAATAGCGTCTTTTGATTTGTTTTCGTTTTCGTTCGTCGTTGGTGAGCGTACGTGTCCGTCTAAACCGGAAGCCTCCCCGGGTTCACCTCTGGTGGCGATGTCGCCTCTAGAATCTTCCTTCATCCCTGCTCCTTAGCCAATAAGATTGCGGCATCTTGCGTGAACATTGCAAGCCACGCCCCACGTTTCTTAAATTGTCACTGACCGTAGCTGCCATATTGACGAAGAAAGCAGAAAGTCATCAAAAATCGAAGCTCGGCCCGGTGTTGACGCGATGCTGCGTTTCAAACGTTGGTCACATTTTCACAGCCATTCGGAGCATACACTCCTTTTCTTTCTCCCGTGCCACGTATGCAAATTTGTCTTACTTTTTTATGTGTACAATTTGTCTTCTTGATGACATTCTCGTGAAATTGAGTGATCTTGAACACCGCATCGTAGAGACAAATTGATTTTAGGGAAAGGCGAAAAGGTTAACCGAGCTGAATGACGCTGGCTCGATTATTCGTGTGTTGGGGAACGAGGAAGGAGGATCAGAAATGAACACAGGCACGCAGAGAGGACATATAATAAATCCCAAATAAGCAAACACACAGATATAGCGACTAACACGTTCCCGACTAATGGAATTTGTAATGGGATGTAGAACTCATTTTAAAAAGCTTTTTTTGTTTCTGCTTCCGAAGTGCACCGTTCGTGTGTGGATTACGACTGCCGCTCCACGTCGTTTCACCGTAAACTTGGTGCGAGCATGGAGCGCTGATCGCTCCAAATACATCGAGGGAATTCCACATAACCCGGCGAAGAGCGCCCATGATGTCGACCCCTCTGCACAGCGCCGGCACCGCAACCTACGCGTCCGTGTCGCAGGTGACGCATGAGCCGATTCCCGAACGATGGAATTGAGGTTACAGGCTCCCTTTGCCGGCTTAGTTTCGATTTGAAGCGTACAAGATTGACATTTTCCGCTCCGTAGTGCTCACTATACAAAATTGTTTAAGCAACATTTTACGTTACGGTTAGCTTAAACACAGCGTCAATTCTTAAACTACAGTTTAAGCCACTAAAATTATGAATATATAGAAATTCCGTTAAAACCTTTAGTTGATTAGATAAATATGTTACCAACTTCGTCTTCTAGTGGCCCGATGGCCACCAACTTAGCCCCAGGGGTAAAAAACAACAATAACAAAAACTCTGAAGCTAGTTACTTTCTTTTTAATTCTGGTCCCCCTAAAAACGTACGGTATCTACTATGACGAACGCATACTCTATTTCACCTTATGATGGGTTGCAGTAGACGCTACAAGTCGTCGCAGCCAATCGCAGCGCTCCTGCCGAAGGTCACGTGACACTAGCACGGCATTAAATTGGCTGACGTCACGCCTCTGCGGTGGTGCTGCTGTCGGCACTGCGCATGCGCAGGCGCTTCACTCCTCCCAGATGTGCTTTCTGCGCATGCGCTCTGCCCGCACCTGTTGTGGACAAAGTGCCGCGACGTCATCGCAGCATGCTAGTGGGTATTCCCTCTTATGCTTGCCGAGAAAAACAAATTTTATAATGCGAAGTCTGTGTTTCAGTCTGGCACTTTCCTGTTTATACAACCCAACCTACGCCCTACCCTGTCCTACTCCACGCTGCTCAACCCATTTGGCCCTGCCGGGCTGACTCAAGCAACCCTCACCCGAAGATCGACAACTCCTCGCGGCCCATATCGCCCGCGCGCTGGAGCTCTGCCGCGAGAGGGACGCCCTGGAATAGGGGTGTTCCGATCTGTTTTAAAGTTCTTATCATCATCAGAAGAAGGTACGCGCTCAGCAGAAAAGCCACCACAGCCGGGGTTGTGACGTCAATCTAAGGCATGTATAGTCTTGTAGTATAACGCGTAAACTCATTCATAAAAAAAAAAAATCTGGCGAATATGTTAAGTGTTGCATATGTATAGCTTTCGCCTCAGAAAAAGTGAACCAACGTCTCGTGTTCGTTCTCAATGACAGTTTCCGTACCATTAGCATTAATAGACATATCTACGAGAAGCCCTGCTCCCTCGCCCACGCGAACGTGTATTGATTATCATTCGAAAGCCATCTGGGTCGAGCATCTGTCGAAAAGCCATCACTAAGAGGCATAGCGACACGGATCTAGAGGAGCGTTTGTTGGAGCAAAGCGAAGCGTTAAACCGAAAACATCGTTACAACAAGGAAAAAAAGAATTTATACAGTATTCTATTTATCGGAAAACGTTTTCGCATTGGCTGAATAGGAAGCGACGTGTTCTAGTTCTGACGCAATACAGTCTAGACGGATACGAATGGCATAAAATGGCATTCATGACGACAAAAAAATATATTTTTTTTAATTCCGGCTGTTCCAGCGAAAACAGGGATATTGTGTGACAATGGTTCTAAAATATGCCCCTTTCAAAGATACTTTTTATGTCTTGTGATTATAACTTCATTCGGGGGCCACCCACCAGCAGTGTGTGCATTTTTGATGGTGCACGACGTTATATATATGCAAAAGAAAGCAAAACGTTGCGACTGAAAAAGACAAAAAGTAAAATTAATATGAAACAAAAGTATTAAATGTGCGTAGTTTGTTCTTGAATAAGTTGAGTGTAAGTTATTCACAAAAGGGCGCCTCAATATCCTTTTGTTTAGGGGGATGCCATTTTTTGTAGCACCCGATGTTGAGAGCACGCCCTCTCGAGAAAGATATGCAAAGATATAGCCCGTCACAAAAATGCCTCCACTCTGTCAACGCCAAGAGCTCACGCCAGAAAACGCAGTTGCACGCCCTCCTGAAAAAAAAAAATGCGTACGAAACAAAATGGTCAGGTGTCATCACCCTAAGCCAGGGGTCTCAAACACGCGGCTCGCGACTCGCTGGGATGCGAACCGCAAGCATCCCGCGGCTGCGCGCTGTGATACCCCGTTCCGATATCTTGAGTGCTACACACACCATCAATAATAGTTTCATGTTCATTTCCGCTCGAAAAGGGGCTCTGCCCATATAAGGTGTTCACATAGTGTACAATACTCTTTTTTTTTATCTGAGTGTTGCTTTGTTTTTGCTTCTCATCCCTTTTTCACATAAATACGCCGGAACGATAATACCACCGTATAGTAGGTATTCACTGGACGCCATATCTGAGGTCAATATTGAAAGCGCATGCTCACAACGAGCTCACATTAATAGGCTGCTATGGCCAGCAATTTTGATGGTGCAGGAATGCACGTTGCAAAAGAACTCTGTCGAAGCTGGCCGTCAGCACGCACTCAGCAGTCGCGCTACAGCTATGGCTGCCAGTGAATACTCCCTATACTAGGATGCAAGCGCAGCTTTGCACAAAGAGGCACCTCGGCTGCAATAAACTCTCGCGCAACAGGAGCAACTGCCAAAGATAAAACTATGTGCTCGGGCTTCTAGCCGTCAGAAAATACCTTTGAAGTACAAGTGTTTTCTTATAATGCATGCTACCAAAAATTGCGAAAAAAGTAAAAACTGCCGTATGAGGCGATATTTGTTTTCTTGACTGGTGAGCCTAGTGAGTTGTGCGACCGGGCAACGACAGTGTGATTTCTCTCGTTTAATTTAAAACTGTCAGCGCGTTGGAGTTTTAAATCTTATCACATAAGTTCTGGGCCAAAAGTATACGTATATGCAAATCAAAGTAAAAATGTCACTCGCAAAACGGCGAGCTCACAAAAGCAGAGAGCAAGATGTCCCTTCTCCAGAAATCCCTGAGGTGCCGCTGGAAGAGTCGGCTGCTTTCCAAAATGAAACAGCATTGCTTTTTTTGCCCACAAATCCCAAAAGATTGCCCCCTCCCCGTTTCCGGTTTGCCCTCAAGCTTTCAGAAGTGGGCTATATTAAACCAACAATACAATAAGTTTGAGACCCCTGCTCTGTGCAAAGCGCACATGAAGGACCCTTAATTCAAAGAGGATAACGCTTATTGTACGCATGCTGAATATGTATCATGGGAAACATTGCTACGAGCCGAATTCTAAAAATGTGGGAAATTTTTATCCGAAATAGCCATAGCAAGTGGAGAGGAAGTTCCCTTGTAATAGCATGAAGAGTCTTTCTTGCATGGAATTATAAGAACAAGTATATTTATTTATTTTATTTATTTCAGAAAACTTAAGGGCCCAAAGGTGTTGCTGTAAAATCAGTCAAACAAGAAATACAACACAAAACAATAACACCATACAAAAGCTGTTAAACGCACACTATGAACTATCATAGAACATATTAATAAACAAAACTATCATCTAAAAAGAGGTTGCTTCGATACATTCAATGATACAAACCGTCGGTTTGTAAGCGCAGCTAGTTACAGTTACCGCATATAGTATTGCATTCCTAAAATATTTTACTTTAAACATGTCTCATATATTGCCGGAACGAAACATATTTGCATTAAATTAATATATCACGGTTTACTTCGCTGCAGAGTTTTATATGGCTGAGAGACAAAAGTGAAACTTGTCGTTAGATGTTTAGACAGCGTGATTTTTGGATGCCTTTGGGTGATGGCGACGTCGTTACACTCTGACGAGGAGAAAATTAGCCAGTGCAAATATACCCCTAGCCTAGAGTCTTGAAGGTGCATGACGCGGTGGTGATACGCGACCGCAGGCCGGTACGATGTTCAGCCAGATGAAAACGGGCAGGTGCGGGGATTGAACCTGGAAATTATCCCAGGGGTTGGACTGAGAATCAATTCGCTTTTGTACAAATCATTATTTTGCGGTCACCTGAATTATTGTCATTTGAATTTTTGGACAACCTCAATATCAAACCTCCAGGAAATCCACTTATTTAAAAAAAAAAGGCCCTGAGAGTCATACACAGTGTCTGCTATGATTTCCACACAGAAGCTTTGTTTCACAAACTAAATATCATGAAGATTCTTTTTATAACTTTAAGTTGTGCACAACATACATCGTAGAATATACGGGAAATAGAAACTGCATGCTTCCTTTGTCTTGTGCACAGCAAAAAAAAATGTGACTTATTCAACTCGTCACTCTGAACCCTGTCTTGTTAATCAGTCTCCTACCAATCGTGGCCTTCAGAGGGTAAAAATAACTCTCCAGTCATTGCTAAGTATATCAACTTTAAACAACACAGATATAACAACACACTCATCTAAGGAACTGCAATATCATTTTTATCTGTAAATTATTTTTCACTAGTAGTTATCAGACGCTGTCGGTTTTTTTTTTTCTTTCGTTGGTTTTGTATAATTTCTTGCGTTAAACCATTCTTATTGTATTTAAGAAGATTGTTTGTGTACGTATTGCTTTGTGTTTCTAAGCTATATGTACGCAACGTGAGGCTTAGCAAAGCAAAGTAATAGCATTTCTTGACCGGTTCCTATCAACTGAAAGTTGTCAATCTGTGCGTTGTATAACCGGTCAAGCTGTCTTTACAGCTATTTTTCCTCAGCCCCTTCTATTGTATAAATAGGGAAATAAAGATTGATTTTAATTTAAATTAATTGAATTTATGAACGCCGACTGACGCTCTCTGTAGGTGTGTTATTGTTTATTGTGTAAGTCTTCTTGCACTTACCCAAAGAAGTGAATGGACAATGATCTGAATAGTTAGATGGGTTTTTTCCTGTGTGGGAAAATACTCCAGGCTGTAGATAACCAATGGGTTTGAAAGGGCTTAACAAGCTAATCGGCAGAATGTACAAAGTGTCCAACCAAATTACATTTATCGCCGAACGCTCATTCTTCGCCCAAATGTAGCGCTATCGGTCTGATCCAGATGCCAAAGTTTCTGAAATCAACCGATTATCTTATTGTAAAGTTTAATGTGATTTTCCGAAATTTCCAATGGGAAACTGGTGACCAACGGAGCTCTCCGAATACATGAAACTGAATAGCGCCAATTGCCAAAAATTGGCGAAAACGGGGCCTTTTTTCTTACTGAAATTTTCAGAAACTCCTTACGATATTTGAATAAAACAGCGGTTAGTTCTGAAAGTTTATCATCTGGTTCGGACCGCTAGGGCTACATATGAGCAGAAAATTAGCGTTCGTCAATGCGTAACTTATTTTTTCCAGTAAAAAAAAAAAAAAACTGAAAAAAAAACTGGAAATTGGAATTTTGTAATAACTTTTTCTTTTTTCACAGCGCTACCACACTTTGCTTATCGCCCAGTATGATGAACATTTTTCCGAAATCACCGTTTCGACAGTTTTTTATTTTTGGTCCTTGGGTTGTTGGTTCACACTCCAAGAGGAAATTGGCCAAATATCGGTGTAATATAAAAATAATAACAAGATTCACTTATTTACTACAGTCGTTGACAGAGTGAGAACATAAAGGGCGTGTCTCTCCGAGCGGCCGCCCTTCAGCACGTGCTCCAGGGCTTCCGTCGTGCTTGGCTTCGCGCGCACGCTCGAGGTGCACGAGACGCCAGCATAGTCGAAGGTAGGAAGCTGATGCATGTTAACTGCAGCTCCTCCCTGCCGTTCTAATCTTGTCAGTGACTACAAATCAACAAACCGCTCCGACGTCACGCCGCTGCGGTGGGCATAGCTGCCGTCAACATATGGCGCCCACATCTCGTTTGGGCTAGGGTGCCTACATGTCTGTCTCGTCTCAGGGTGAAGACATCCATTGTTGCCCTGAATGTTCAGCGCGTGACGCTCTCGCGCACTCGGTGCGTGACTTGGGCGCTACAATGGCGTCTCTGCATTAGCCAAAGCTACGCGCTCGAGCTGATTGACACCGGATTGCACGTACTTCAAAATGCATTAAAAAAAACGATTGGGCGTAAAAGTGGCTGAGATTTCACCACTCAGCAAAAGCGCGCGTGTGTATGAAGGCACTCTAGTTTGGGCTAGAACCCCTCTATCCTGGGAAAAGTGGGACCATTCATTGTTGTGTAAATGCTCGATACGTGCTGCCCGCCACTTCTGGGAAGAACAGTAGCATCTAATATCAAGCTCAGTGCTGTGCCGCCATGATCTTCCCAAGGGCTGCACGTTGCACGTGCCTCTTGCACGGACGCATCTTGCGCTACATTTAAAACATGAAGGGGCTTTAGTGTGCGCTTGTTTGTATAACAGCACGTTGGACAAACTTGAGGCGTTTGGGCGAAGCAGAACGCGCGTGCACGCCACGAGCGCTGGCATCTCTCGGTAAAGTAAATTGGTGTGACATGGTTATATACAGTCGGAACATTATTCTGTCTCAACGGGTGACTTGTCTTTGGATGAACAATTTAGCCAGTGCGGTATAACCGCTAGCCTGCGGGTTCTTCAACGCCCATCCCGCAGTAGTGATACACGACTGCACGCCGTTACCAGAGCCGTATATGTAGAGAGTTTGGCCATTCTGTTGGGAAGTATAGGAGACAAAGAGGAGGCGGCATTGGCCGAAGGCGGGCTGCGCGTGTTCCAGGGCGTCTTCACAAATTGGAATGTGGCCAACCAGAAGCCGGAAATAATACCCTGGCGGTGGTCGCGAGAAACAAACTTATTAAAGGCGTCGGAGTAACTCTGGTGACTGAAACTATGGTGCACCTGATGTTTCAATCACGGTCATCCAAAATCATGGTGGAAGAGTGCGACTAGCGAAACGATCGACATAATCCGTACGCCAGGCGCCCAGGGGTGGGAATCTACCCTCCGAGCGGTCACACTCTGTCCAAGCAAAACAGAGTTGAGCGGCGCATTCGTTTCTTACATCTTTGTGCATGATCATGATCGAAACATCCCGTGCACCCTATTTTCAAGCATGAAAGGTTACCACACTTCACACTTACGCTCTTATTAAAATGATATACCAACATATACCCTTGATTAAAACAGTTTCTCACTACCACCGATAGGGGATTCTTTTAGGCTTCTGGTTGGCCAAGAGAGCATGTCAAGCCCACTTTCTGCGTCTGGTGCACGCCCTGGCTCTGTCCGCGCTTCCCATTGCCCAAACTCTATCTATACACTGCTCTGGCCGGTACGGTGCTCATCCAGGTCGACACGGACAGGGGTGGGGATAGACCGATCTCACCAAGCGTTCCACGCATGCGTCACGCCGGCATAACTGTAGTTCACAAGAGGTAAGCACCCGTGGGCGAGACAGCTCGTGCCGTCTCGTTCTCTGCTCGTGCAAACCTCCAACGTGGTTGTCGCGCGTTCAGAAAGACTGCAGTTCCCACGATGCACGTCGACAGCGGTGGCGTACTCAAACTATAGGGTGTATTCACTGGCCGCCATATTTGAGGTCACTGTTTACAGCGCATGCTCAGAACGAGCTCACATTGATAGGCTGTCAAGACCGGCAATCTTGATGGTGCGGGGTGCACGTTGCAAAATAACTGTGGAAGCTAGCCATCAGCGCGCTCAGTTAGCGCACACGGATATGGCCGCCAGTGAATACACCCTATACTCTGTTTCACCTTATGTTGTACCGCAGGAAAGGCTACAAGCGCGTGCTCCTTGCTCTATAGGGCACATCTCAGCGGCACAAGCTCTTGTGCGTTAAGAGCAGCTCCCAACGCTATGAGCTCGCGCTTCTAGCCTTCGCTGCGGTACAAAATAAGGTGAAACGGGGTATAGCTGGTGAACCCAGGATCATGGGTTCTGCAGCGCGAGCTTTCGCTTCACGCGCTACGAGCTGGTGTGTGCTACCCCACTCGGCCACCGATCCCCAGACGCGTCTCTCTTGAAGACAGGCATAACAAGCTCATGCAATGCAATTTTTTTAAATTTAATTTCAAACATTTTGCAATTACTTGTTTAGAAAACGCGAACTGCCAAAAAAAAAATAGTAGAACACCGATCCCCGTGAGAAACCGCTCCAGGATGCGCTGGCGTCGTCTGGGTTGCAGAGCTGGGTTGGTATGGATGCGTCGATGACGACGAGGCCGAGGTCAGCTGAAAAGTAATTTTCTTCTTCTTTGATCTGAGTGCTGCTGACGGCTGTGCGTCGCGTTCCTTCACCTGGCGGCTGTAGCAACAGCGCACCCGGGGGACACAGCAGGCGACCCACAATGACAGGGAACCGTGGGACGCACCGACCTCGGAGTACGACAGGAGGACACCCCTGAGGTCGACGGAAAGAAGTTAGTTCCCCGTGGCGCCCGTGGCTCCGCGCCGCGGCCATCCTGGCATCAAGGCCCATCAAGGTCCAGCACAATGACGGAGCCCCCTGGCATACAAGCCGCTAGCCCCGGCATTGCAGAGTTCTTCGCTCGGAGAAACGTCCTTGTCACCGGAGTCACGGGATTTGTCGGCAAGGTGAGTGTTGTGTGTTCCTGCGGCCTTCTTTGTGCCACTGCCTTCCGAGGACGAGGACGACGAAAGAGTACAGTAAGTCCCGTTCGAATACTCTTGACCTGGTACACGGTGAGGTTAATGAAAAAATAAGTGGAATACCGCGCGGTGTTTGACTCGCCCGATTTGCACGACACAGCTTGTTCGGGATGGCTGAACTGGTCCAGGACCGACCCAGGGTTGCTATGTTGCGCTTTTTGGACTCCCAGGAGATTTGGAAGAGGAAGTGACGTCAACGACTAGAGCAAACGCAGATTGGATGTTGACAGAAGAAAACAAAATCAACATCCAATCTGCATTTGCTGCGTTGTTGACGTCACTTCCTCCTAGTCTCCTGGGAGTCCAAAAGCGCAACATAGCCTCCTAGTGTCCCCCAAGTTGTTACTCGTGCAATTGATTCGGTGGTTGGTGTTTGGTCTACATGAAATTCTGCACGTCCCACGATGATAGTAGATCTTAGCCACCTTATGAGTCGAGTTGCGTCTTTGGAAAATACAAGTATCCGATATATAAAATGCCGCGCTCTGCGAGTGTCACCTGCTCCTGATCTCCGGAGGTTTGCTGGGGTGCATTAGCGTGCAGCGAGCATCTCAGTAGGATTTATAGACGTTATGCACGAGTATACACAAAAAGTTTAATAATAAATTAATCTCAACGTTGCGTCCGTTGACAAGTCATGTTTGTGAACTTACCGTGCGTTGGCAGAGACATTCTGTGGCCCCCTTACTGTGCGTGTTCTGTATGAGCTTAAGAGAAAAGCGATCTTCCATCCCTTTCATTTCACATCGTCACAGTCGTTATTCTCGACAAATAATACCTCGCGAACATGGCCAATTCTAGACCACGCATTTCCGTTACGGTACTTCAAGAACCGCGGTCATGATGGTGTGAAACTCATGTTACGAAGGTGTTGTGATATCTTGCCCGCTACAGCAAACAATGAAAGAATTCAGTTATGAAAGGTATAGTTTGTTTCATAACTTGTACTACCAAAGCCGAAGCTACAAGGAAGAGCCTGTTGTCCCAACGATGCTTGCGCTACAAAAGCACGCCTACTTGGCAGGGGCAAAAACCCAGAGCTCGTTTTTATAGCGTCTGCTACAGTCATACTTTAAGTGAAACGAAGAATAGTGTCTGCTCAAGTTACTTTAGTGACTACCACCTATAGGGGGTATTCACTGGACTCCATATTTGAGGACGATGTTTAGAGCGGATGCTCCGAACGAGCTCACATTATTAAGCTGCTACGACCGGCAATCTTCATGATGCAGAATGCACGTTGAAAAAGAACTGTAAAAGTTCGCCGTCAGCACGAGTATTCACTGGCGGTCATAGCTGTGTGCGTGGCTGCTGGACGCGTGCTGACGGCAAACTTCCACAGTTGTTTTTTTGCAACTTGCATCCAAGATTATCAAGATTGCCGGTGAGACAGAAAGGTCACAGTCAACAACCGGAACGTAATAAACCCGCTGCAGTGTGATTCTTTTCCGTAGAGCTGAACGCTTCTGGAAATTGACACCTACATAGTGTTTTCTTTTTAAATAATGGAAACCAAAAGACACGTAAACCCGACATCGCGTTTAAAAGAAAAGGAAAGAGAAACTTACAAACATTTTATGTAATGTTTTAGAGGTAAGCGATGTTTCACTGACACACGTGCCAAACACTCTGGAACATTCGTCCCTTGTGCCCTCGCCAGGCTGATGTTGAGGATTATATTTATTTAACTCAACTCAACAGCAAAATTTAAATAAAAGAAATTATTGCAGCAGAACAAGTGCATGCTTTGTTATATTTCTCGGCAAATGATATACACGTCAAGAATAAAATAATAATGAATAGCAAGTAGTACGTACCTCTGGAAGGTATACTTTCTTATTGTTAGGCCGGACTCTTTCTTCAGATTGGGTTTTATGAAAAACCTTTGCAGCCTTTCAAATCACCCTACGCCCCCCCCCCCCTCGCCATAATGAAGAAGCATAGCGTTTTAAGGATTGTGATGGCCTCGGACTCATACCACGTATATCAATTAAAGTTTTTCTTTCACAAAAAACGCGTTATTCTTCAGAAGGAAAAGGAATGTCCAGCAGTATTGCCCGTGAGTCACGTCGAGTCTCCGGACGATGTTTGCTTTCGAATACCGCTGACAATGAACCAGGGAAATATCAGGGTCTTTTACTCTTCGTATATTCACGCGGTGTGAAATATTTATTCACGTGAGGGGTCATAAAGACACTACTCACTAACAACAATCCTATGCTCAATTTTCGCCCAGAGAATTCACAACAAATGTGTCATAAATTTTACGACCTGCGAACAGAACTCAGCTTAATAATTCATTGGATTCTACTTTTTTTTTTACCGTCGAGACATCCAAGAACGCCGGAGCCCTCCCACTCTACCGACGCCACGCATCGCAACGACGCTCCTGCAACGGTGCCCGACAACCTAAAAGTTGTTACCGACGGCCGCGACGCATCGGCCCTCGTGGACACTGGAACAGACTACTCAGTCATGAGTGGGAGGCTCTTTCACTGCCTGCGAAAAATTTCGGTGCCCTGGGGTGGTCCACACGTTTAAACCGCCAGAGGACACCTTATTACGCCCGTCGGAAT
This sequence comes from Ixodes ricinus, assembly GCA_037355805.1. Lineage (NCBI taxonomy): Eukaryota > Metazoa > Arthropoda > Arachnida > Ixodida > Ixodidae > Ixodes > Ixodes ricinus. The sequence goes on along the minus strand of JAZHYW010032951.1, from coordinate 186,520 downwards.
GTGCACTGCCCGAGTCGAGATTCACGGCGAGACGTGCCCTGTGAAATTCGTCGTTCTACAAGACTGTGCCAGAGACGTCATTCTCGGCATTAAGTTTCTGTGTGAATACGGCACCATCATCGACCTTGGAGAGAGCAGATTGACGCTGCGGACACCTGTTCCGCCTCCAGAGCAACTTCAAACAACGTCGTTCGCCGTCCGAGTCGCACGTGGCCTAAGAACTTCAGTTCGTCATAGGCGAACCGACACTTTGATTTCGATCTGCCAGTAGCCGCTCTTCAGGTCCACCAATGAAAAGATATCGTAATTGGCGCAGCCGGTCTAGCGTGTCGTCGATGCGAGGAGTGGATAGACGTCTTTCTTTGTCACCGCGTTCAGCTGCCGGTAGACCACGCAGAACCTACGCGTTCCGTCCTTCTTGTTAACCAGTACGACGGGAGATGCCCACGGATTGCTTGAAGGCTAGATAATGTTGTCGTTCAGCATGTCTTGCGCTTGCTTCTGGATAACCTCCTGCTATTGGACACTTCGATGGCTTGAGGCTGGGTCCGGCGGCCTTGATGGTTGAAGTACGGCAGAGCGTCACGCCTGACGGACTGTACGAATTTAAAGTGATGACTATCGGACTATGCACGGTACCAGCGACTTTCCAGCGAGTTAGGGACACCGTGCTAGCAGGCTTAAAATGAAAAAGCTGTCCCGTCTACCTCGACGACGTTGTAGCGATCTCCAGCAACTTCGACGAGCACCAACGACGAGTCCGTGTCGTACTTCAAGCCATCAAGGCCGCCGGACTCTCCCTCAAGCCATTGAGGTAGTGTTGGTGGCGAGGTACTTCAGTCATGAGTTGACTACCTGACCAGCCGTTGGCTTGACATTTTGTAGGCTACTGTTTCGACAGAAGATGTATAAAGTATTTTCGCTCACATGAGAAAAAACAAAACAAATTAAAGGTGAGCGATAAAAATCTAATTCAAAATCAATAATACTTTTAGTGACTGCGGTAAATTGGCTTTCGTCGCAACGAGGGTTAAGCTCCGTTCACACATCTATGTTGATGAAAAGTATATAATAGTTGGGTTATGTAAGTCCAGTCCAATAACGATACAGCTTTAAGCAACTTGAGTATAAAGGCCTCTGGTTCAACAAAGGCTAAATTCTGTCCGCTCATGTTGATCATTTGGTATAGAGTATACTAAAATGGAAGGTCGATAGTCGGTCCAATTTGTTTAGAATTTCTAACCTCTAAACACACCTGTCTGCAACAATTGTATAGATAGTCTTTACAGCTACGCTGATAGGGAGAATGTCCGATAGAAAATCGCAAGAGTCGTAAAGGTCTCCGTAAACTGTCCTAATTATTTTGTTTTTGTTGTCGTGAGGACGGTGGCAATCCCTTGCGGCTATCCTATACGCAGGGTCAGAGAAACACCAGAAAGCGGCACACGCAAACACTTTTAATTGGCAAATTCGCGAAAAAGAAAGGGGGGCGGATACTGAATTAGGTGCGTTGCCTTTGTGCTTGTTACCAAAACTACCTCCGGCCACTGCAGTCACGTCCCTCGCTTTCGAGTCCATTCCTGCAGTTGCAGTGGCAATTAAAATAAAACAAGTGGAGAGATAAAAAAAAAAAGCGCTAGGCAGAAATTGGATTTGTTTGTTTGATTCGAGCGTTTCCATTCCCGATCACGCTTCGAGCGAACTATACTTTGCTTTACTTTCCGCCGAAACCGAACGACTGTGAATGCGGCCTTGAGCTTTACTCCCATACTCCGGTATCTTGCATAGAATAACTGAATGACCGAGCCAGCGTATCGCTTTCCCTTTCCTTCCTCCGCCAGCCCCTCATTGACGGAGGAGGGGTCATATGCGTCAAACGTATGCCCGAAGCGCTTTGGGGGAATTCGCCTTTGCAAAGCGCCGGGTTTTGCGCCGAACATATGATTTTGCTCAGCGTTCGCCAAATGCACATCTTACACCGCAACAGGCTTGTACGTCACCCATTACGAGTGGTCAAATTACTTGGAATCGGTTACTTTCTGGAGTAATGTTTTTAATAATTCGAAAACAAAATATTAGTAAGTAACCTCAAGAGTAATTCGAATACGTGTGAAAGTACTCAAATTACTTGGCAGCGTTGCTATCTTTCCCTCTCCTTCCTAAAGGCGTCCTTTGTTTGTAGAAGTTTCCTACTAAGGAAACGTGAAACCAAGTTTCCGACGGGAGGATGGTTTACCAAAATTGATGGGTTAAGAAGGTAATTACTCGATAATTCGGTGATTGTAATCCAATAATGGACAGTACGAAAGGTTCGTGTACAAAGCGGCAGTGTTTGGAAATTTCGAGTAATCGAAAAAGTAACGGTCACTTTTTCACGTGACGGACAATTACTTTTCTTCTCAATCGATAAAATAGTCGTATTTAATACTTTTTAACCAAGTCTAATTCCGATCGATTTTTTTTTCGAGCAACGTGTACGACATTGCACTGATGTATTACGAGCAGAAAGCTTCTCGAACCTTCGGATATTGCGCACAACGACAATAACGGCGACTCACCGATGTACTTAAGAGACTCACGACTGCGAATGCGCGGTTCGAATCACCGCTTTATATCGCGGCGCTCGTCGCGTCTCCTACTGAAAGAACAATCGCTTTTCCGCAACATTTTTAGGCCGAAATTTGGGACCGTTGCGATATTCTGGTCCGCCAAGCGCAGCGTATAAAGTTACCCTAGTACCTCAGAGTCGATCCCCCGGAAAACACAAAAATAAACTCAATTATAAAATAAGAACAGTGGGAGTATATTTGGAAGAAGTCTCGTGAAGTTGGGAAGCCACCACGCTTTGGCGTGCGAGACGCGTCCAATATAGGCACTGCTGGACTTTCTTCGTTTACGGCGGCACGAAGACGGAACCAATCTACGAGGCGGCGTCAACTCCCGCATGTCCAATTATTTGTCCGGTCACGCTCCAGCCTTCGGGCAAGCGGTATGATCACGCACTGGGCACAAGCCTTATGTGCATATTTACTGCGCTTCACGCCAAGTCAGAACGCAGTCGACGCTAGGATCGGATGGAGTCGACCAAGCAGCGTCAAAAGTGCGTCGTTTCGGCGCTCGCCGTCTTTGTGCGTTTGCTATATATCACCCGTTTTACGACTAACGACAACCAATACAAATGACAAAGCACATTCCGCTGCAACAAAATGGCGGCATTCAGTTCAGCCCTCCGTTGTGCGCCGCCATTCGCGTTCTAATCCTCAACCAATGTTACTAGAACCACTCAGTTGGGAAACTGTCATAAAGACTGCTCTGAAAAAGTGGCGCCGATGCGTACTCGAGAACCGAGCTAATGGCGATCACAACGCCGCCATTTCTCCCACAGCGGCCCCTCGAGGAACTGCACGTGACTTCTATTTTGGCTTTAATCTGCCATTTTGGGCCAAAACAAATACTGTGGATATATATATATATATATATATATATTCCGCCATGTTTTCTGAGCGTCAGAGTGTTATTTATTTATCTTCGTGCATACCTGCTGCGTTGTTAGGCATTATTCAGGGAGCCACACGAGTGCAAAAAAAAAAAACATGTTACACGCAATAAAGCTTTATAATATAACAAAATCGAGAATCATCGTCAACAAAAATAACTTCTTCCGTCATACAGTTCAGGTTGAAATGAGATAACTAGGTACTAACCAGATTCCAAGTGAAGTCAAAGTCATTATTCCCACTCGGCATTTTCACAATCTCACTGGGTCTAGAATGGAAATAATCGAAAATATGCAGATAAATTCAGCGTATGTTCATCGAATGGATTAGTTTTTACGAAGTTCCCAAAGATAAAATCGTGGCGCCGACAAATTTTTTGTGTTTTGGATCTGTAACAATAAACCGATTTCACCAGTCAGTTTCCTTCCGCCGCTGCTTCCGGAATGCAGCGTGGGAACTGTAGCGTTTGTACAAGCGCAAAACTCCCAATGGGAATCCGCGCGAGCTTGACCCCCGACGGCACTGGATGTCTTGCGCACTGGCGCCTGCCTCCTGTGAATTAGCATTATGGCGGCGTCGTACATGCGCGAAATGCTCAGTCACTGCGATCTATTGCTCCACTCGATCAGTACGTTTGATTCACCTGCACATTTTTCCCTCATTCCATCAACCTCACTTATATACTCAAGTGTGAATGAGTGCCAAATTAAATTGAGCAGGTGCAAATTGTAAAAAAAAACTAATGTTTAACAAAAAATATTGAGTCATTATCGATACCTTTTTGTGGTGCTTACTTTCAGCGCTACTTCACACTGTGATATTCTAAATTGGCGAAAAGAACAGATCAATCGATCAAACTTATTTAACATTTATTTAAGATTATTTAGACACATAGGCATTATTTCCCGAAGATCCGCCGAATATATAATATTTTCCTCCTTTTTCCCTTCCCCCATCTCCTTGCTATCTTCTTTTTCGCATTACCATGCACTGTCTAATATCTCTTTTTAATTTAATTATATTGTAGATTTTATTATTGCTGACGTCTTTTTATTGCATGATCGGTATAGGTACAGAGTGCGACACTGTTAGCGCGAACAAGCGATCGCCGGTTTTTCCAGTTGTTCTTTTTGAAACCAAGGGATGTCATCCAAGTTATTGTTGCTACGGAAAAAGATCATTTAGTTCTATGATGTAAGCGAAAAAATTTCGTGCTCGCTAATACTATTTAGGAGTAAAATGCCAAAATGCGCCGATATCGTGTTCGCGCTAACAGTGTCGCGATGTATACATATTACATAGTCAAACGTTTCTCTGGAACACGTTTTTGTGTTTCAATGTTCTAAAATGCTTCTTTTTGTATTTGTTGATGAAATGGTGGTTTGAAATAACGTTGACATAAAGCATTTTACAAAATCACGGTTGAATATCTCATCGGTCCTAAATGTTACCGATATAAACAAACCAGTCAACACCGGAATACACATGTTTTGCTTTCTTGTTTGGAAGAGGGTTTGTCTTATCGCTATTTTGTAAAATGGCACTTTATACTTTTAATATATTTTCTATCCCTGACTTTCCCGGCCTACAAAATATGTTCAAAACTGATTGAGGCTCACAATTGATATGATTGACATATTTTATTTCGACACAAGTATCAAGGCGGTTGGGACAAAAGGTGATTAAAATCACCTGACGACGTCTCAACCACAAATGCAGCACTCAGGCAGCAGGCTTACAAATTTGACAGGGAAACGAACGGAAATCATTACACACAGCACAAATCGCAGGTTACTACACTAGATTACAGGTCAGTAGAGGACCCTCAAAATATTTTTTTAAAGAACACGGTAGAGATGCGATAAATGTTAATAGGTTTGTTAAGGATTTCCTGGATTTAAATTTTTTTGTGATTAGTTTTAATTTATGGTTTTAGAAATTGCTGATGTCTCAGGTTGTAATTTGTTTGCTTAAGGAGATATGCATTAAAAAGAGCTAACACAATCAGTGCTAATTTGAGAATGTACCAAAATCACGACCTTCAGGCCAAAAAAAGAAAAAAGTTGGTACTATGTTAATAGTTTATATTCTACAAATGAATGGGCGGTTGATTTGGACCAAGGTAGATTATCAATTAACCGACCTTGTGTTTTCTTTATGTAAGTAATTGCCTAAAGTTAGTTCTTGTTGCCCTAAACCAACAAACATTAATATTATTTCGAGTTAAACAGAGATGTGTGAAGTTGCTTTTTTAACCACCTTGGAAGAAGATATTTTAAAGAAGATTATGCAGATTAACAAAAAAAAAAATCTCTCTACTGAGACAACTCACACGGGCTGCCAGGCTTCAATTCGCGTAGAAACAAACACCAGGAAACTTAAATTATTCAACGTGTTAAATACTCGAAAATTAGACAGAAACGTTCATTATTCTTCTAGTGTTTTTATTCTTTGCTCTAAAAATTATAAATTTTGTTTTTTGATGTATTTAATTGTAGTTGATTAGAAGGTAACCGCCAATGCTGTTGATTTAGCCAAGTATTCGCCTCTCTTTCTAGATTATCTAAACATTTGCCGGAAAAAAAGGCACTCATATAATCTGCGTATAAAATGATGGCAGGTGTTTGCGGGATATTTGCAATATCATTAATGTACAGAAGAAAGGGTAGTGGCCCGAGAGTCGATCCCTGAGGCACGTCATTACTGGACTTTAGCTAGTGAAGCACGCGCAGTATACTGAGACCGTGATGTTAAGTAGCTGCGAATGAAGTTTAATGCGGAGCCTCTTTTTCATATAGTGGTAGTTTTCGGAGCAGGACGTCGTGCTTTATGGAGTGAGAGGATTTCGAAGTCTAAAGATAGTTCTAGAGTAAAACCATTAATGTCTATTTTGTCCAATATCTTTTTTTATATATTTATCAGTGCCATTTCAATTTCACTTTTTGAAATCCGTACCGGTGATTTGTGATTAGGTTATGTTATCACAAAACTCAATCAGACGTCTGTATATAACACGTTCAACTATTTTAAAGTAAATAAAAAGAACAGGTATTGGTCTATAGTTGTTTATTCTGTTATTGTATGAACAAATATTTATATATTAAAAGCGAGCTGTTGGTGTTTTTAAACCTTTGTGAGCAAGGTCACCATGTGGCATTCCAATTGAGGTGTGTATCGATATGAAGTCCTAGATGTATTACAAAAGGAGAGCATTTGATCCTTTCGCAAGAACAGTTACTACAGGATCGTTCGCGTTCTTTTTTTTAAATATTACTTCTAGGGGAATTTGTGTGTGTGTGTGTGCGTGCGTGCGTGCGTGCGTGCGTGCGTGTGCGTGTGTGTGTGTGTGTGTGTGTGTGTGTGTGTGTGTGTGTGTGTGTGTGTGTGTGTGTGCGTGTGCGTGTGTGTGTGTGTGTGTGTGTGTGCGTGTGCGTGTGTGTGTGTGTGTGTGTGTGTGTGTGTGCGTGTGTGTGTGTGTGTGTGTGTGTGTGTGTGTGTGTGTGTGTGTGTGTGTGTGTGTGTGTGTGAATTCGCAAGCGCATTATTTGGGGTAACGTAGTGGTCACATTCATTTAATATTCTTTCTACCGGCTACTTAGCTTCGATGATGCCATCTTAAGTTGTATATGCCGACATACTTTATCTGCGCACCTTTATCTGCGCAAATAATAAGCTTTCTCGGCGAATTAAAAAATTATTCTATATAGAGGCGAGCAAGGTTAATATCGCATACATATTAATTAAATGATGCAGGATCTACAACGGACTAGACGTCTTTGCCTCAAAAAGTATTTGTGTTTTTGACCAGTTTATTACGATTTTTAACGTAATACGTGAACCACTTTAATAATTCCCCTTTCATTTCTTACTACTGCAATAGATTCAATATTGTTTTAGGTCTTATGGTCTAAACTGCTCTCGTGACACCTAAAAATAATGTCAGTACATGAATTGTCCAACCTCCACGTTTGTATTTACGAAATCACTGAAGTCTCGGTTTGTCATGAAATTATGAAACCCATATCGCGTGCCCGTTCATAAATTAATAAAAGTTCATTATCCTAGCGATGAATGTTATTAACGATTTGCATGCTGTCTTGTATCGGCGGGTACGCGGAATTGTAATCTGAGCACGAACAGGAGAGAGTCGTCCGGTCTCCGGTCACTATAAAGGGCGCCCCCTAGTCGCGTCAAGACGAAATGTTTTGTTTCAAAAGGAGGCACTCGCTGTCCCCCTTTCACCGTCATACCACTGGATGGCGCTACTAGTAGTGAATAGCAGGAATTCTTCCATTCTTTCGAGGCTCGGTTTATCTCATCTTTTTATTATTACATTGAGACGGCACTCAACAGCAAATGCACGTGTCGTTTTTGGAACAGCGATTCCCCGTCAATAAAGGCTGCACTCTATGGAGCAAAAGAGCTAGGAACTTCGCCCGGCGTCTGTCACTTTGCACCTGGACTCAGAACTCTGGCTCTTGCACCAGCGCAAAGCAAACGTGCTGTCCGGCACGTTCGTCACATGCTGGTTGCATTTTCGCTCCATAAAGTTCAGCCTTGATGCGTTTCTCGAACAGCCCACCATGGGCCGAACCAGGGTTATCTGTATCGTGCTATGTCAGAGAGTTGAATAAATTGACGCTGTACATTTTGGTCGATAACAAATGGGGCAACGATGTCTGCTACTGTTTCCACCGAAACATTAACGCGAATTTTCCTACAGGTGTCATTACGCTCCGTGTCACGTTAGAGAGTTTTTGTACAGCGTGCTAGAGCAAACGGAAGCACTGCGCGTTTGCGTTAGCGTCGCGTTCTCCACACTGCGCCATGCGCGTCGTCGCCAAGCGCCAATCAAACACCGCAGTTTGGGCTCCGCGCGCTCGGAGTGTGGAACACGCAACGCTAACGCAAAAGCACGATGCTTGCGTTCGCTCGCGTGCGCAGTACTAGAGAGTTTTAGATTCGCGTAAGGACCCTCAGTGCTGCATACTGAAGTCCGTAGATAAGAGCTTTCTTCAAGTAGCGACATTCTCTAAAGCGCCGACTGCGTGACGGTGCAGGTTTTAGGAAGCGAAAGGCGGCGCACAGCAGAGGCTTGAACTGAATGGCGCCATTTTGTCCCAGCGGAATGTGCTTTGACATTTGTATTGGTCGTTGTTAATTGTGAAACAAGTATCGAGGGACTTTACTGCGTACAACGCACGCAGGCTCTCAGCGGAAAGCTGCGGAGCGCGTCGAACCAGCGCTTTTGGTACAGCGAAACGCAAACGCGTACGCAGTGAAGTCCCTCGATACCTCTTTTTACAAGTAACGAAAACCAATGCAAATGACGAAGCACATTCCGTTGGAACAAAATGGCGGCATTCAGTTCGGTCTTGACAACGTTACCAAAACCCTCAGTTGGGAAACTCGCCCTTGAAACCTGGGGCGCTGGCGTCCACCGAGACCGAGCTAAACACGATAACAGCGCCATCCTTTAGCGACGAGTTGAAACATGAAAGTTACTTTACATAGCTACTGCGAGATGACCCTGCGAGATGGCGCCACCGGCCCTTGCCCGACTCGACCTGCAGCCGTGCAGTTCCAGGAGTGGACGCCGCGGGAGAAATGGCGGCGTTGCGATCGTCATTAGCTCGGTTCTCGAGTACGGATCGGAGCCACTTTTTTGAAGCAGGCTCTATGGCAGTTTCCCAACTGAGTGGTTCTAGTAACGTTGGGTCTTGAGCTGTGCGACGCCATTCGTTTCCTAAAACCTGCACAATCACGCAGTCGGCGCTTCAAAGAATGGCGCTACTCAGAGGAAGCTCTGATCTAGGAACTTTACCACTTTAGCAGTTGCAGCGCCATCTAGATACCTCCCTTCGAGTAATCTAAAACCGGGGATCTCGGACGTCATGAACCGCCCTTCGGTCGAGTATACCTATAGTCTCAGGCTGTCCCGCGTGCGATGAGAGCAACGAGAAGGAAACGTTGCGTATACGCACGCCTAAAACTCGATAGCGAGCGTATACTTACGTAAAGTTCGAGGCGTTGCGTATGCAAGGAGCATGCGCTGTGGTGAAGCACACAACGCTAACGCAAACGCTATAGCGCTTACGTATGCTCCTATTGCACAATACTAAGACTCATTATTGTATGAGCCCGAGTGCAGCTGACACGACTTTCCGGTGGAGCCGATCGGGGAAAAAGTGCATCGTCGTTGAGCTTGTCGCTTTCGTACGTTCGCTCTCAGCGGCTCAGCCAAACACGCACTCCTGCTTGGTTCGCGCCCAAAAGGCGCGAACCCGGAGCACGTGCTGGGTACTCCGCACGAGAGTATACTTCGGAGTACTCTGCTAATCAATTCCAACCAGAGCTACAGCGCTTTAGCTATAGGCATGTTGCTCTCAGCCAGGGGTGCGAGCACGTCCGTAAGACGCGACCACGTAATGCCTGCGTCGAGCATATTTGTGTCCATCAATGGAATTCTGCCGACTTGGCAGATTACGCCAGCTTGGCAGAAGAAACATTCGATTCGGCTCGCCGAAGGCGCTGCACAGATTTGAGAGCTACAGGGTTATCAAATAACCGCAACTGTGCGGATGAATGAATGTGTGCTTGAGCGAATGGAACGAGGTCAGAAGCCGCCGAATGACAAAGTATGCGGCGGCGGAATTCGAACTCCGGGTCTGCTAAAGTACGGTCTGATGTGCAGTGGTTAGCAGACCCGAACAGATATTGGGAGGGCCAGGGATCGAACCTCGGCCCCGCTGAAGATGTTGTCTCTCGGAAGTGCTGAAGGAAATCGGAGAAGCAAGTGCCGATACGCAAAGCTTTTTTCTGTAGTTTTGTTTAAATTGCTCTTTTTACGACGCAACATGCATGAGCAAAGTGGGCTTATAGGTATCTGAAAACTGCTTTTACTTTAACTCTGAGTACTAATTCGGTGCTTTGTTTGTGGATGTATTATTCCTTCTCTCGAACATTTTGCTTTGCCTTCTTCTATGTGTTTGCATTTCACTATACCGTATGGCACCCCAACCCAGTATCGCGAGCGTTTCTTGCCAACACCTTCTTGATGACAAGGCCAGAGTGCTCGATTTTCAACGTCGCCCATCCGAGTCCGACGCAATGCTCAGGTTAGATACGAGTGCTGTGGAAGCGCTCGGTCGAAACTCGGGTTCTCACTCATTACACGCCACTCCCAGCCGAACATTGACACCGCAGCAATCGCGTCCTATATCTGCCCCGCGTTGGCCTTCTTTGGGTGACATCAAAAATCTAACACTTTGGCCTTGTCATTTGAAAGGTGTTGGAGCGAACCCGCCGGTAAATACAGAGGAGAGAGAGAGAGAGACGTCGTACACGTTTGTGCGATAGAGAGAGGGGGATTTATTTACGCGACAGAATCGAGAGCCGGCCCGACACACGCTGGCGCTATCGCACGAAAGATGACGGAACATAAATTACAACACGGGAACACAGATCAGCAGCCCGAATGCTGGCTGACACACTTGCCGAGAAAACGCACTGGGGTCATCTGACGGTTAGCCGCGCGCAACGCTTGGAATTTACATATATATTTTTTTCGCCCATCATTCGTTTCATTTATTTATTTTTTGGCCCGAAAAACTTTTGGAAATGTTGTAAACGACCGTTTTTTATAGATTATACGTGCATTTGATCTCGCAAATGCCGCCAAACCTTCGGTCCGAGTGAAGTGCAGTTCCAATATCACCTAATAGTTGGCGCCAGCGTGCTAGTGTGTTCTCTCGTCCTTAGATATCACAAGGACTAGATCGTATGCAAACGCAAGTGGATGAATAAGCCCTAAAAAGACACAACACACTGAAAAAAAAATTATTTTTTTATTTTTGGTTAGGCGATTATTTGTGGTGTCAAAAGACTACCCTATCAATATAGGGGAGAAACAAAGTTACCGAAAATCACGTGACCTTTTTTTTTCAATCAGCCTATTTTCAACTTTTTAGTGGCCACAAAAAAATAGGTGTCAAATTTTCAGTTTATTTTTAGTATTAAGTATGTGCCTTCGATGACCCCCTACTTTGATTATCTCTGGTAATTGTGTCTAAACCATAGAAAACGGCACGTGACCACGGAGAAAAGAGTAAGCGCGACTCCAAACGGCCAGCTCTCGATCGGCGGTTCCCGAGCGAAAAGAAAACAAATTTCGAGTCGCAAATGGTGTTCTGTGTAGTTGAGCTCTCATATGTCATGTGCGAATAAAAACCTCGGCGAGCATAAACACCAGCTGTCAGTGTCCCTTTAACGCCGCTTACCTGTACTTCATTTCAGCATAACTTGGCAAAGGCTCCGGCCCGAGCGAGCCAATGAGTGCGTCAGAGCGAGACAGGTTGCGACGTACCGTTGGTGTGCAATCCCATAAGGTAGGAGGGGGAGGGGGAGTGTGTTTTGTGTAGAGCTTTCACATGATTCGATCCATCTTTCTTATTGGCTCACAATCATCGCGTTTCAACTGATGTAATGAGCCGGAGCGTTAACCCTTCGTCATGTTATGTTGAAACGACTTAAGTACAGGGGTGAATCCATGCAATGTTGTCCTGTCATTTTCTACACTTTTTTACATTTTTTTGTCATTTTTTGGGGGCGGTGACTTTTCCTCTGTGAATTACTGCGATGCTGATAGCGTAAACCAGTGGTTCCCAGCCATGGATGTGTCGGGGACCCCTTGCGGACCGCTGGCAGTGATGGGGGACCCCTTCCAGTGGGGGGGGGGGGGGGGGGGGGTACGTAAGTAAGTTAACAGATTTGGTGCATGAAACAGGTGCCTTTTATTGCTACGTAGCAGGAAAACATAAAACAAAGGTGCCACATCACTTCATTTTGGTCAAGATATGCGATATGATAATCCCGCCGCGGGGCACCCGAGACACGTAGTTCGGGAAGGTGTGGGGAAGAGGGAAAGGAGGTGACGGAGATGATCTCGTGCGGATTGCTGTCGTAGTTGCGGAAGCAGGTTGCAAATTAGTCACGGCCGGTCTATACTACAAAAAACCTGCCAACTAAAAAAAAAAAAAAAAAGAAGTTTGTTGAGGGTCCCGCGGACCCCCATTTGGGAACCACTGGCGTAAACAAAAGATGGCGGAAGCCCTGCTTCAGCACAAGGTTAGCAGAACGTGTTGTTGGATCGAAACTCACTTTTCACGTTGGACGTAATAAGACTGATTGGTTTAGGAACGTTGCGATACGAAATTAGTTTACATACCTAAGCTCAGTATTAACGCGGTGTATACCTTACGTCCTCTGCTCACTTCCCTTGCCGTCTGCCGTGACCACACAATGTTCGGCGCGCGCCGTCCAAATTGCCCAACCTCGACCAAGAGGAGTCCATGGGAATAGCGATCGAGTAAACTCTCAGGGTCGTCAGGGGTTACCAGCGGGAGCAAAAGCGGCTCTGTGATCGGCGGTCACGAGTCGCCCAACGCTCACTATAACGTCCCCCCAGAGAGAAGGTATGTCAGAGGCCAGACTCTCGACTTCGACTGTGTTGACATAAGAACGAGATTAATCCAAGCTTTCGCCAAGCTTTGTGCATACACAGTTGAACGTGTGGTTCTTAAGGGACGATAAGTAACCAGGATCACAACTCCTGACGTGACGCCAACGCAAATACTTGACATGACGTCACACATGGAAATAATGAAGAGGTCGCCAGAGAAATATCTCGGCGCTAATACACCGCTTTATCTTATGATGGACCACAGCGGGCGCTGCGAGCCATGTTATCAAATCCAACGCTCAACGCGCGCCACGTAACGTCAAGCTCCAATTCCCGCCCCTGCCCGTTTCGATCTGGATGAGCATCGTACCGGCGTGCGGTCGTGTATCACTACTGCGTGGTGCACGTTAAAGACCCCAGGCCAGCGGTTTGTACTGCACTGGCTAAATTGCTCATCTACAGCTGGGAGACTCGTCGCCCTTGGAGGCAGACCAGGTTCTAGGCTGTATAAACATACACACAACCCAATTTTTTTTAACGTCAAGCTCCGCGCGTAACTCTGCCCAGACATGTACACGTTAACCCCTCCCCCAAAAAAAATATTTAAAAAAGTATTTTAATATTGTAAATTGTTATTCGCTCAAAAAGTAACTACATACGTTACTCGTTACCGACTCTCGAAAGAAACGCGTTACTTTATCTCAAATGTATCGCGTTACTTTTCCGTTACTTTCAAGGCCAAGTTCATGACTGCTTTTGTTTCATGGTTTATTGTTAACTTTCAATAGTCGTTGTACCTAAAGGGGTACTCCGGCGTTTTCTTCATAGTCCGTCATTTGCCTGAAAATTTGTTAAACACATCAGCAAACATCACAGAAATAGTAAGGAAAATATTGGACCAAAAGAAAATTTTCACCGAAGTTATTGAATAGACAAATTTGGTCTTCACCGTTGGAACAACGAAAAAGTGACGCCAAGGGAAGGCAGAGGTTCACTCCTTGGACTGTATACTTTGTCATCGAATGATTCCAAGCAGTTTCATGGTGCCAAATGAGTGCTTTGGAAGATCGCTCCAGCACCCACGCGGCAGCACGAAACGAAAGCTCGGCATATTCCATTTTTAGACTGCCCGCTCGACCTGCATGCCTGTAGTTCCCCTGACGTCGCGGCTCTAAAAAGTGCCGGTATATTTGAATATCGGTGTGGCATCATTTTCATTGGCGGGTTTCGCAAGAACTATTCTGAATTGACCAATACTAAATAGCATATTGGGAAGGGTAAGGGCCTGTGATTCCCAAAATATAGTGCTGCGTGCATGAGCAAGAAGATACGCTTCTCCGTTCCTTTAGATACTAGACGAACCAAGCAAATCTTTTAGACTCTAGAAGATTCGCGTAAACCCTCAGAAATATGTGGTGTGTAAGGGTACACCACTTGTCCCATATGTAACACCCCAAAACTACATTCGGACGTTCAGTCCACCAACGTCGAGCTGACGATACCAGCTTTTACGAGCGGCTTGATAGCTGTTGAACATAATGTACTAAATAGTTAATGTGTTTATCACAAACTAGAAGAAAAAAAACACTAAGGTTTTGCAGTAGGGTAAAAAAAAACACCTTGATCGCCTTTAATACGTACATTACCTTGATCGCCTTTAATGCGTACATTAGCTATTTTAATAAGTTGTATCGGTCGACTATCAAGCCGCGCTTAAAGGGGCCCTGCAAGGACTTATTTACTGGTTTTTAATTTGCACCGAACCTGAGCGCTCTGAACGTAGTAACTTAGTGAAACTTTTCTTTTCTCGAAATTCGCTTTATTTTAAAAGTTATCCAAAGATATCCAAAGCGTGGCGTATGTAGTGGTTATGGTGCCTGGAACGCCTCTCCTACAGGGCCTCTAACTTGTCAAATACAAAGTTGGGGCCGAATTTGACGGAGCACACTTGTTGTCCTATCACGACGATGACTTCGTGCTTTTTTCGCTGACATCCATGAATTCAGCGCGCTCCGAGGACTTTCTGCTCCAACTTTGTGTTTGACGAGTTTAGGGCCCCAGGTGTGTTTACCTCGTTCCAAACAGTGGTCCCTTGATTCTCGCCTGATGACGCCATAGCAGTGTCACGCCGTCACCGACCGCGATCCTGGCGGTGTCATAGCAGCGGTAGCGGGTGTGGCAGACGCCGGTTCTGTTGCAGGTCGCTCGCGTGCTTGACAGTATACACGGAAGCTTCGACGGCCGGGAGTCAAGACGCCGCCACGATAGCGACGCTCGGGTTCGCTCGTGCGTATCGCCGGCATTTCTACGAACAACCGCAAGGATCTCGAGATCCGACAGCGCGACGCGCCGGCTTTTGGGGCGTCATTTGTTGCCACTTCGGGGCTGCTTTCGATGTATGGGCGGCGAGCTGTGGTTGGAACGATTAGTGGGTAAACACTTTTGCAAGTACGGCCTCGGGGCGCCCGGCATCTTGCTTGACTGGGGTGCGCTTGGGCATGGCCAACGTTACTAGAGCCACTCAGCTGGGAGACTGCCATGAAAACTGCTCTGAAAAAGTGCACCGATCCTTACTCGAGAACCGAGCTAATGGCGATCGCAACGCCGCCATTTTTCACACCGCGGCCACTCGGGGAACTGCACAGCTGCTTGTATTGGTTCGGGAGTATCGCATTCGATAGAGTCCGCGGTGACTGTTCTATTTCGGCTTTAATCGGCCATTTTGGTGCCGAAATATATACGGTGGAAGGGGGTTTCAGGGATGCCAGCCCCCGCCTTCCAAGCGGACGTGCCGCGAATTACTTCCAAACTTGGGACGCGGCCAGGTCGGGACGCGCTGCCTGAAATCTACCGGTGAGACATGGTTGTATAAAAACAATATTAATTGTGCCGCAAAACCTTGTAAACTAATAATTTAGGAAAACATGAAGCGCTTGTTATTTTGTGCGAATCTCTGATAAAAGTTCCCAAAATAAGCGTTTTTTTTTCATTTGTTTTTACGCAGAAACATGCTTTCTGAAAAGTCAAGATGACCACTGTAAAGAAAAAGATTGAACCGACATCTTGGCTGCTCTAGCCTGAGAGTTTCGGTACTCTGGGAACATTCAGTGACTTTAGCAGTACCCATATAGGGCAACTTTCATGTTTCAACTCGTCGCTAAAAGGCGGCGCTGTCATCGTATTTAGCTCGGTCTCGGTGGACGTCAGCGGCCGAGGTTTCAGCGGTGAGTTTCCCAACTGAGTGTTCTAGTAACGTTGGTCACGGCCCAGGAACAGCAAGATGGCGGCATCCCTAGTCCGTTCTTGCTAGCGTGTATTCGCTCTTTCTCGCGTGAGTTGAAACGTGGTGGCGCCAGTGTGCAAATAACCCCCAACCGCTTCGCGTTCTGAACTAGACGGCGGGTTTTGCGGTATTTGCGACATCAAATATACAAGCCATCTTCTGGAAATGGCCACTTATAGCACTGTCAGATTTAATTTCTTCTTGCAATAAAATAATGATGAGTAGAAAAAAAAAACTATACATGAACCGGACGTGTGCCGGGGCTTCCCAATAGATGACGCCACCGAGTTTGTTGTCAAACAAAAAAGGAACGAACACCTAAAGCTAGCTGACTTGGTCTCCACTGCTCTCGTCGAAGGTGTTAAGACGCAGAACGCAAGCGTCCGGCGTTTCGCTCTCGCATTCGAACACGTTTGACGAGGGCAGTGGACACGGAAGGCAGTGAGCCTCATGTCTACCTACTAATCGTTCCAATCGTAGCTCGGCGTTCCGACGTCCATGTACGCTCTCCTCGCCTCCTCTCCCTCAGTTTCTCGACGCATATATATGTTGCTGAACACCAGTCGGAGACGCTTTCCAGGGACCGTAATAGTGGCTCTAGGAGGGGCACGATGACCTCTAGAGACAGTGTGACTCGAGGACGTGCAGTGATCAAAAAGTCCCTTGATATCTCTTTTACAAGTAACTACAATCAATAGAAATGACAAAGCACATTCCGCTGGAACAGAATGGCGGAATTCGGTTCAAACCTCTGCTGTGTGCCGCCATTCGCTTCCTAAAACCTGCACCGTCACGCAGACGGTGCTTCAAAGAATGTCGCTACTTGTAGGAAGCGCTTATCTAGAGACATTGAGTGATCCGGGCGCCTAGCTCCCTCTGCCGCAATCCGAGGTCGCTAGCAGATTCCGTTTCACTCTAAAGGCCCGTTCGCACTCTTGCGACCGAGTACGACCGAGAGAGACCAGACCGGTTTTAAGCCTCTTGCGATCTCTTAGGACCGGATGCGCTACAGCGGAGCTGGCCCTAAGAGATCGCAAGAGGCTTAAAAACCGGTCTGGTCTCTCTCGGTCGTACTCGGTCGCAAGTGTGTGAACGGGCCTTACGGCTCGTTCACACACTTGTGACTGAGTAGGACGGATAGAGACAAGACCGGTTTTTAAGCCTCTTGCAACCGGGTGGGACCTACTCCGCAGCAGCGCACCTGGTCCTACGCGGTCGCAAGAGGTTTAGAAACCGGTTTTGTCTCTTCCGGTCGTACTCGGTTGCACGTGTGTGAACGGGCTTTAAGTCCCACCGCATCCAACGCTACGATTCGACCGAGCCAATCGGGCTGTGTCAAAAGTGCATTGTCATGGAAATCGTTGTCTTCGTGGGTTTGCTCTCGCAACGGTATAGGGATGTCGAGCGCCGTATCCAAACAACCCATTGCGGAAGATTTTCTTCAAACTATATTTCGTTTCAACTTAAGTCCACACGCAGCCGACGCCACGAGCTAATGGCACCAATCAGGCAGCATCAAAAGCACAAGTCGCTGTGTCTTATCTGTTTCTGATTGGTTCAGCGATGATAGAACACGCACGGAAACATTGTGCACTTTGCACCCTGTCCGATTAGTCCCATCAGCTCGTAGCATCTTGAAGCGAAACTAACTATAGTCCAGGCTGTTGCAACACGAAACGAACTTAAGTGACGTTAACATCCTAAGCACACACTTAAAATGAAACAGCAGATACAAACACCACACGTGGGACAGTCGGCGTTTTTTTTCCACTTTGTCCGTGCTTTCACGTAACTTTCGCTCTTAGCGTTTTTCCCCGAACGCAAAGGAACAAACCAACAAAAAACACGCACACAGGATGACAAAGCCCCCGGCGCATCCACTAGGACCCAACGAACTAAAAACGTCAACAAAGGATCTACTCCAGAGTCAAAACAATCTGGACTGCCGGATATACACTGACAGCGAGGCTGTTCCCATACTTCGTTTCACCTTAAGATGGACCGAAACAAACGCTACGAGTCATTTATGCCGATCCAAGAGTGTGTGACTGTCACGTGATCTTTGGGAAGGGCGCGGTGACGAGGGGTCGCCTAATCACGTTGTACATTTACAGCACTCGATTGGCCAGGGTGCCTCGTAGCGTCCCTTGTGGTCCGTCGAAAGGTCAAGCGGAGTATCGAATACTATCCATCACGGTGGGTTACAAACCGACGAAGAGAAAACGACACTAACTCGCAACAATTATGGCGGCCCAAGAAAGAAAGAAAAAAATGACGTTTCAGCTGTTTCGGTTTCCGTCACGGATAAAAGTTGCGTCGGAACCGAAAGTTGCATTGTTCTTTGGCGAGTCGCTCATCGGCGCGACCCCGGGATGGCATCCAGCCAGCGGCATTTCTGACCTCTTTCCACTAGGACTCTCCCCGGCTGGCTGTCCGCTTTTCCGGCATCTATTTACACAGACACAGACACGCCAGACGAGAGGATGTCTTGTCCCAGATTGGATAACCTCGATTCGCCAGAGTCCATTCGCCCTTAAGCTGACAGTGCAGCGGAAGCTATACTCGCTCCTTACACCTTTCATACGTCTTCTTGTCGTCACGTGATCATGCTCGAGCGAGCCCATACTTACGCGGAGAGATCGGGCTGAAAGGATGAAAGGGAGGCGGGTCCGGACCAACGCGTATCTCCCACCGCACTGTCAGCTTGGGGATGAACGGAGTGTAGCTGCTTTCGTCCTCCCGCACCACGTAACCGCCGAACTCTGTTCGCTTTTTCTTCGTTTCTCTCGTGTAAGATGACAAACAAACCAAAAAACATGAACCTCCGTTATTGTCTTCCGCGGGCAAACCAATGATTGACGGTTTTTCCTATGTTTAAAGAATCGCCGTTTTCTTTTTCGCGCGCAGGTATTTCAGGTTAGCTAGTTGTCAACCCTAAGCTAGGTTCGCTTTTTTTTTTTTTTTCGACACCGCTAGCCTTTTGGGATGCATGCACGTTTGAAAAAGGCCGATTATGCTATACTCCGCTTCCTTAGAATGGCCCGCATAGTACGCTACGAGCCAACAAAGCCAATTGAAGGACATTGTGAGCATCGCTTGCCCTTCGGGATGGGGAGCGGCGGCGCGCTTAGCGCTCAGTCACGTGGTACGTCCAGAAGCGCGGGATGGCTGGGATGAGTCGGAGCGGTCCGTGCGGGCCGTCTTGTCCTCGTATGCCCAGGGTTAAAGAGTCGTCCCTTTCCTCCCTTGTTGCATTCAAGTGTTTGTGGGTCACCACCCCTGAGACCGGCACTCTTCTTCGACACAGCGAGCCGTCCTCGAAGTTTATTTGATATTTCGAAAAGCCGATTATGTCAGCCTATCCACCCCGTTCATCCGTGAATCGTACGCGCTGTCTCAAGAACGTAACGCGAAGTCCTTGCTTGACGCCTGTTTACTGAATTTACAGATCATATGACCCGTACATATATTTCTTTTTATGAGCAAGAATCTCCCTCTTCTAGTGTGTTTGTGTGTTCGTTCTATCTTTTTTGTTTTTTTGTACGGTGATCTTTGTGAAGGTCTCTGTAGGCGAACGTGGTACCATGCAGTTCGTTTGCTTTTGCTAACTATTACGATTGCAGCATAGCGCTTAGGAAGGCCGCGTCTCTGCCTGTCTCGTCGTTAGTAGTATGTCCTTCGCTGTATTTTCGCAACCCTTGATAGGTCTCTCGTCTCGCATCGGTTTCTCGCCGTGGTAAAACATTTTGCCGTCTTGTACGAAGGATGCATAGGGGTTTTTCGACAGCAGACGAGAAATAATAAGGCGATTTGGAAGTTTGATCGGATTTCAAAATGGCCACGTGGAATAGAAGACTATGCAATGGAGGTACATTGCGCGACACTGCTAGCGCGCCTTTCCACATTTTACTTGGTAATTGTAGTGGCAAGCATAAAATTTTAACTCCAATGTTTGTGTTGAGAATGAACACTTTCTACCATGTCGTAGTTAATGTAAAAGTTTATATTCTAAAAAAAAAAATATCCAAGCGATTGTTTGTTTGCACCGACTCTGTACGCTAGTACATTGGTGACTCGCTGACAATTCATAGTTTTTATTAAGCTCACGCTCCGTGAAACTTGTAAGTAAGCTGCGCCTTTTCTGTACGCAGTTTGTTTTCTTGCCTCACGTTAATTTTCTTTTTGTGTTTATTTCTGTGCATATTTATGTTTTTTTACATTATCATGTTTGCTGCCTGCTTGAATTTCGTAGTCACTGCATTTTTTACCCAATTAAATGCCTAATCAATTACGAGTATATTTGGTTCATTAATCACTTAATAAATTATTAACAAATAAGGATCGGCCGAGCTCCTGCCGCCACTAACTTCTCGGGTGCTTTGCCAGCGTTGTCGTGCTTGCACTACAATAGCAGCGCACCAATGTGCCTCCGTTGCGAATTCCTCAAAAATGAAGCAGGCACCTCTGACGAGACGTAGCGGAACAATGCAAGATTACGGAACTCGAGAACCTGCCTATGTTCGAGTTCGATATGGTTGGGCGTTTGAGAACCTTTAATGCAAAGTTCGAAAAACGTTTCACTGAAATTCATTTATCATGCGCATGGGCGTAACCTATAAACGAGCTGCTGCTCCTTGGTTGAATACGGGAGCTGCGTGTAATGCGTATAGATATTTTATTTATTTATTGCCACCGTTAAACATGGTGTAGATGCAACAGAGCGTATCAACGAAGACGAAGAACCGGAACGCACATGCCACCTATACAAGGACGGAAAAGTACACCCAACATGGTCCCTACACCATGTTAAACTTCCACCACCTAGACCGGCTCTCTACAACCTGACACTGTTAACCCGAATTCGGGTTGAGTTTTCTACTTCCACACTTCGTCCTTCATTACGTAAAACGATTTCTAGGCGTGTGTTTAATTTTCTAAAGCAGAAGACGAGTCAGTACTTGACGCCCTTGAGGTGTCGTTTGATTCTTTTTCAAACATGTGTTCTGGTAGTTCTTCTATTGATATCCTTTGGAATTATTTTAAAGAAACCGTGCTTGAATGTTTACGAAGGTTTGTTCCAACGAGTATCAAAGTTACCAGAAAACATAATCCATGGATAACTCGCGACATCCTACATCTACAACGAAAAATCAATCGTGCCAGGAAGGGCAAAAGACGTTTAAATATCAATGAAATGCGTACAAGACTGAAAGCTACGATTCGTCTTGCAAAACATAAGTATAACAATATAACTTTGCACACGTTCCTTCGGGAATCACCCGATAAGTTTTGGAGGTCATTGTCCCCGGCTCGAAAAGACATTTCCAAACTTATGGTTTCGGACAGATTAGTCATGGACGACTGTGCCATCGGTGAATGTTTCAATGATTATTTTTCGTCTGTTTTCGCCTTAGATAACGGCATTATTCCTTGTCTAAACCTGTCACCCAACCCATCAGTGTTACTCGACATTTTTATCTCTCCCGAGGGACTGTTTTCAGCGTTGCTTAATCTTTCGACAAAAAAAAGCTGCTGGTCACGACGGCATTCCAAATATGTTCCTCGTTCGCTACGCAGAATGGTGCTCAAAATATCTTTATCTAATATTTAAAAAATCATTGTCGGTGTCCGTTATTCCTGTAGAACGGAAAATTGCCAGGATCGTTCCCGTTCACAAATCTGAATCTCATCTCTTGCCTGGGAACTTCCGGCCAATTTCTTTGCTTCCTTACTGCTCTAAACTTTCAGAGCACGTTGTTTTAAACATTTGGCAGCGTATATAGAAAATCAGCACTTCTGTTAACGTGAATCAACATGGTTTTCGTCATGGCCTTTCAACCACGACGCAATTTCTTGAAACCGTCCATGATTTTGCTGAAATATTAAATCGTTCTAAACAGGTTGATGTCATTTTTCTTGACCTCGCCAAAGCGTTTGACAGAGTGTCGCACTGTAAACTGCTTCTAAAACTTAAATCAATCGTGCAAAATGATATCATCTACTCCTGGCTTGAAAATTACTTGCTAGAAATAAAACAGTATGTTCAGATAAACTCTAGTGCATCCTGGCCAGTCCCTGTGCTATCAGGCGTTCCACAAGGGTCAGTCCTTGGGCCTTTACTTTTTCAATTTTTATAAACGAAATCACTGCTAACATTCCTGTGCGAGCACGTTCATTTGCGGACGATGTTGTTATCTTCACTGAGGTAACTGATGTTAGTGACCAGACTTTACTTAACAGCTGCTTATCCAAGATCCACGATTGGTGTGACTCGTGGCAGATGTCACTAAATGTTAACAAATGTGTTCGAATGCATATAACCCGCAAAACTAGTTTTCTTTCCTATAATTATTCCACTAACAATACTGCCCTAGCCGAAGTAACTTCCTATAAATACTTCGGTGTAATCATTTCAAACGACCTGCGTTGGAACACCCATATTAGGTACATTGTTCGCAAGGCATTAACTAAGCTCTGGTTTCTCCGGCGAAATTTAAAGCAAACCTCATCGGAAGTAAAATTTACAGCCTATAAAACGTTTGTTCTGCCTATATTAGAGTACGCGTCCGTTGTCTGGGACCCGTTTACTAAAACCAACATAAATTTACTTGAATCCATTCAGAGAAAAGGCTTGCGTTTCATATACAACAAATTTCAGAGACAATACCCGGTTTCCGAACTATATGTGTGTTCCAGCATTAGCCCATTAACCCATAGACGCATGTTTCAAAGAATAAAATTTTTGCTCGACCTACTAAACAACCGATTTAATATTGACACCTCTACGTATATTTCACCTGCTCTTCATAATTACCCCACGCGAAATTTTCATTGTAGATCATTACAAGAATACAACTGTAGGGTTGATGTATTTAAGTTCTAATTTTTCCCAAGGACCATTAATGATTGGAATGCCCTATCCAGTCATATAATAAAGGCTTCATCTGAGTCATCACTCATTGCTAACCTCCGCAGTTTCTTTAACTCCTGCGATTGTCAATATTTATTGTAGGTTTTTTTTTTGTTGTTTGTTTGTTTTTTGCTCAATACTGTATAATGATGACATTGATTGCCTTATTCACGTGTGCTAAATTCACTAGAAATGTATGCCTTTATACAACATTATGTACTCCCTTCTAACACATCTCCCGACGGAGATAGTAGTATCAATAAATAAATAAATAAAATAAATAAATACAGAATTATAAAAAGCAGCACTGCATGAAAAAAAAAGTTGCTTCTAAAATTCCACACAGAACAATATTACCAATTCGCTAGCACTGCAAAACAACAAGAGGCAACAACAAAAAAGAAACTCACGTAATCGGTTAACATGAAATGCTATGTAAAAAAATAATCTTCACACAAAATAAACTTCAATATCGGTAAGAAAAAGATATAGCGCGTCGTTTATCAAAAACCACTTCTAGTTGGTTATCAGCCATAACTGCAATATTGTTTAATGGTAATACACACTAACAAAATATTTTAACATTTGCCTGATTCACTTTATAAGATTCAAGCTATAGTAACGACATCATACGTATAAACAAAGATATTGTATGAAGTATTTTTCACGAAATCTGTGTGAGTGTTTATAAGTCTAGCAACACTGCTGAAGAAGTCGAACTTTGGCGCAATTTGCCGAAAATTTAAAGATTCATCGCACCAGTGGAACACTAAGGTTCGTCAAAAGTTCGACTGAAATTAGATGATTATATGCGCCCGCGTGCAAATTAAAGCCAGCTGCCGCTTCTTGGCGGAGGACAGGTGCAGCATTTATCGCGTACATTGTTACATTGCTTAACATTAAAGGACCTGTGCAACAATTTAAGTGTTTTTCTTAAATAATTTGGGAGTTGGTGTCTCGACCTTTTTGAAGTAAAGAACAAAATACCGTTTTTGCGTGCAAGTCCTAGTTTTATTTTAAAAATTGAAAAAGATCGAGGTTTTCGGCACCTCTCAACTCCTTCACCATCTTTCGAGTCACGTGCGCTGTGACGTCAATGGGGACGCGCGGGGTCCCGTTGAAGCTCTTTCTCTAGAGTCATCAGTGAGCAGCGAGAACTGTCCCGATCGCGACCATGTGACTACGTGCTTGTGCAGCGCGATCAGCATGGCGAAAGGAGGAAAGTCTCGTCCGGGTCCGACTGTCCCCGTCCAGCTCTGCCCCCGTCCCCTCCGGCTTCTGGTGACTGTTCGCGGTAGCAAAGAGAGCCGACCGTTTTATTGATCTCGGATAGATGGCGCCACTAATACTCCGTACAAGTTTTGTCGATGATACCAGGTTTTTGAAGCATTTATATTTACGTTGGAATGAAAAGATTTACAGAAAAATTACCTTTTATCGAGCAGGTATTTGCACAACTTCCTATCGTTTTAGAAGTCCCCATTGACGTCAGACCGCGTGGTTCTCATGCCGCCGCTCGCAACTGCAGGTCAAGAAATGTTCTAATTTTTGCCTCGCGATTACGCGGCGGAATCGCAACATTTCGAAGAAAGGAGATGTGTTTTCTGTCCTTCGCGACAAGATAAACTATGTCAAAAGTTGGAGATGCAATTTCTTTCAACGTTAAAATCGTTGCCATCATCATCATCATCATCATCGTAAACTTTATTAATCGATAAAGTGAAAGGACCTTGCGGTCTCTGGTCGGTGCCCTTAGTCCAGGGCTCCGTTGGCCGCCCAGATTCGGCAGGCTCGCGCTCCTTTATCTTGCTTACTAAATATTTAAGTATTTGCATAAGATTTAAACTTGAGTAAGAATTTTATACAATACACATAAAGGTTGAGTGTTTGTGGGTGCGCGTGCGCGTGAGCGCGCGTGTGTATCTGCTTGTGTGTCTGTGAAAGTCTAACAACACTGCTCAAGAGCTTGTCGCAATTTGGCAAAAGTTCAAAGGATCGACATTAAAGCTCAGGCTCCACAAACACTAGCGACATCTCTATGCAAAATCCCTACGCCAACTTTCAGGAAGCCTGTTTATTATAGGCGTGACAAGTGATAAATCGATATGAACCGTGTGACAGCTGGGCGCTCAGAGTCGTCACCTGCGTCAAATAAGACGGTTGCTATGACGAGACCACTTCTCGCACGTTATGGAGAGAAGATTTATCATTTCTGAGGACATACAGGGTGTAGGGTGTTGTTTTTGCGATGCCTACTTTGCGCAAAACTATACTTTCTCATCTTACATTCCGAGCGTGATCGTCATACCATTTCCGTCACGAGTTTTACCCGATTTGAGAATCATACAAATAATCTCATAAGGTTGTTTCTTTCTATTTTTATTTATTTTAAGTCATTCTAAAAATAACTTTAAAAAAGTAAATGAGGTGGCCTATTGTTTTTTGTTTGTTTTTAACAACACGAGGCACTATGCGTCGAGAAATTGAGGGAGTGGGGAGACGAAAGCGTGCTGGGACGTCAGGACGCCGATCTCTGATTGGAATGGTTAGTGGGTAGAGCTAAAGCTAACTTCCTTCGTCTTCACTACGCTCGTCGGAAGCGGTAAAACGTACGGCGTTTGGCTCTCGCATTGGAACGCCTCCAACGAGCGCAGTGGAGACAAAAGCATCTAGCTTTAGCTCTACCCACTAACCATTCCAATCAGAGATCGGCGCTTTGTCTCCCCCTCTCCTCAATTTCTTGGTGCATACCTTGTTTTTTTGTTTTGTTTTTGTACGGTTTTATAAAATGGATAATGTAAAAAAATAAAAAAATGCTCTTTTGGTTCTACTTTGCGATAATAAATTCTAACACTGGTATTTCATTGTTTAAAGCAAGCTTTCTTTCAATAATCGAGGCCTTATACTGGGCGTCCACCATTTTGTGCTACATAATCGGGGCTTATCTAGCTTTCGCAGTGATGCAGCCCGTACGGCTGCGAGAGCGCGTTGCTTTGTACTTTTGCGTCTCATTCGCGTGAGCTCGTGCAACCAGCTTCGATACAGTTTGAGCACTGCGGAACCTGCGTTAACCTTGACAACGTCAAAAAAAATAGTTGACCCAAAGTGTATACTCAGGTAGTACAGCTATTTAAGCCAAAAACTTATCAATTGTCTAAAAAAAATTTGAAAAAAAAATATTTTGGAAAAGTTAAGGTAGAGCCAAACGTGATCTTCTTTAGTCAGAGTCTGGGAATCTCTGGCCCTAAATCACCAAACAAATAGCAAAGTTAGTGTTAGCTTTTTGTTCGGTTTGCGTGCGGCAACTTTGGGCCTATAGATTGCCAAACCGGCGCCAGATTTAGGCTTGACTGCTGGCTCTGTGTCACCTGGGATGACACACACTTGTTTGAATCATTTTTTATCGAGTATGCTCGATGGAATGTGCCAAATAAGCCAGTGAAGGCGAATCATATATCCCGAGACACAGAAATACTGAAATACACGGACATGATCCCAGATTTTTGTGTACGTTCGTCCAGTCCGGCCTCAGTCGTGGTGTTCAATGCTTCATACTTCACTGCAATTGAAAGCAAAAAAATTGGGTATGCCAGGCGTGCAAGTTCGGCGGAACCGAGGAGGCCATTTGCAACTGATCTGCACGCAGAACTGACCGATCACACCTTTAATGAGAGCACGCTCTTTACTGAACCGCACAATAAAAGACGACAAGAGTATCTCGTCCGGCGAACATTCAAGTCAACTCACGCCCGTGCGTAGCTTCCTGTGCTTTTCTAGAGATTTGGTTAAATACCTCGAGCACGGCGCCAGCTGCCAGCTGTTCACTGATGTACATGGTAAAACCCGCGACGGAACCAAAAAGGACAACCGCGATACTTTTTATCTGCCTCGGGTTTTAGTAGGTGTCCACCAAGGTTACCTGTACTCTTTGGCAATGTTTGTTTTCTGCCAGTTTAGGCGAACTGAACCACACGCCTGTTTCGACCGCTTCATATTTGAATAAATGGTGACCAACGCACAAAGAAGACAATTTTCAAGTACTTTTCGAGATTTTGGAAGTGACTTTTACTATTGAACGACTGCATGCACTTGAATGTTCAATTCAAGAGTTTATAAAACGTGACTACCCCATGCTTGTCACCTGCCAACAGGGTGGTAACGCTCAATGGCTCGAGCCCGGTGGGTAGTTAAGTAAGCCTGTGGCGTAGTTACAGCCGTCAGAACGCATGATGACTAGTGCGGGTGCTCACTTTTTCTTACAGTGTAGTGCTTGGCACGAATTAGGCGAATCTTTTTTTAAACATACATGAACTGAGTAAAGTAAGAGTAATAAAAAATGTTTTAATGTACTATACACAAAAGATAGAGACACGTACTGCAATTACTTCTCAAAATAATCATCCCGCAGATATAAGCAATTACCATGATGTGGCACAACCTTTTGAATGTACCCTCCGAAGAAGGCTGCCGCCTAGGTTCCAGTCATTTCATCACGCGTCAACAGGACCATCAGTCGCCAAAGACGTGTAATGTGTACGGAGGAAATTTCATAAAGTATTGGGAGGACAAACAGATTTCAGTGATGATTGTGGTTGAACAAGAATTTCTGTCTTTAAAACTGACTTTTTTGTTTTTGTTTGCTGGTCTGGGAAGCCAGGTGGTAGCAGCTAGGTGATTTCCCATATCTGTGCGGTGATTATGCGGACAAGTAGCTACGGTATGTATGTGACTGGAGGTCATATTAACACATTTTGCATCACCCTCCTGAGTTCGGCCAGTGCGTCGGAGGTTGACTAAAAACGGCCCTGAAAATGATTATGTTTGTGAATGGAGCCAGCTGAACATAAGAAACACACAGAGAAAAAATATAACATTCGCACCGCTGGACTAGCAACATTTAATGATGACTCTTTTTTCTTTTCTTCTAATCCTTGATTTCAGTTTTCTTTTCTTTACACTAACTAAGATTTCTTAATTTTTGCACTTGATTTAGGTTATCTATTTCTTTACGCTTAATTCGGAATGTCTTTCCTTTAACGCTTTTTCTTCTCATTTAACACAATGTTCAGCTGGCTCCATTCACAAGCAATGAACCAACTTGCTCAGCTAAAGCCCGTAACAAATTATTATGTGACTGGACCATATTGCCACACGCGTCGCCGAGCGAGCGCGTGCTTGGCTGTCACGCGTAGGATCCGAATTCGATTCCAGGGAGCGGAATTTTCTTTTATTTATTCTTTCCACTTGGCGTTCTCGTAAGTTCGATAACCTTCTGGTCTGATGGAGTTACGAATTTTCTACGCGCCGAACGTTCTAGGCCGAATGTTCCAGAAGCCCACGCGTGAACATAAGGGGCTCCGCGTGGCGACTCGGGGTCAGTCTGGCCCCAGCGCTCGATCCTGCTGTCACGCCTTCTTTGGCGCCCGCGACGCTAGTCTTTCTCTCTTTGTTTTGGGCACAAGTTCGCCCCATTAAACGTCTAGTTTGTTTCAGTTTTCGTCGCCTCACCAATTGTCATTCGTGACAAAACAGACTGCATGTGGCGCCAGGGTCAAGTGAATGAGAAGCAACACAATATTAAAATACTTTGTATTCTTAATTTTTTTTAATCATAATTGATTTATTTGGAATTGTTTATATGGTTATACCTTGTGAAATATTTCCTCGGGTTCCTTTTAGGTTGGAGAACAATTTCGCGTCCCCTTGAACCGATGTGTGCGAGAAATGTAAAAAGGAAAGGTCACACAAGCATGCATTAAGACGGAAGCTGCTCAGCAAATGCCTCTCAAAGAAGGGGAAGACAACAGGCAAGCACATTGTACTAGGGCTTCAATTCCACAATGAACACGTTCTATAGGAGGGAATTTGTCTTGGTTTTAAGAATTTATGCCCACGGGGTGTGTAGCCTCCTGTTACT
The DNA here is from genome assembly GCA_037355805.1 of Ixodes ricinus. Classification (NCBI taxonomy): domain Eukaryota; kingdom Metazoa; phylum Arthropoda; class Arachnida; order Ixodida; family Ixodidae; genus Ixodes; species Ixodes ricinus. Next base: position 157,453 of record JAZHYW010032951.1, on the reverse strand, counting down.
TTTTTGTGTGTTGTTATTTTATCCTTTCATGCAGCATTACCTTCGTGTAATACCCATGAAAACATGAACATGAAACGAAGCTGTGTTTTTTTTTCTAGCCATAAAAAACATAAAACCCTACTTAAACAGCGAAACATTCCTTTCGATTTTAATTTAATAATGAAGTAATCGTTACCAAATGTTTTGCGAAAATATTGACATTTTATAGATATTGATTCTTATTTAACACCAAGCGTTTAAAAACATAAACTCCTTAGCGAAAATAATAGTTGACCCGACATACCAAAGAACAAAACAGTCGCCGAAAAAACATGAAATTAATATTTTTAGTCTTAGAATATGTGTAAAAAAATTACGCCATCTTCCCGAGGGGAACCATGGGGTGATGCGGAGCATCGTGTTGGTTCCGAGGAAAGAGTCAGTTGCGTGCTGGCGTCGAGAGATGGCGCCACCGACTGCCCTAGCGTTACCCCCTACGCGAGCCTTCGTCGCGGCTCGCGGCAGGGAAACTTGGAACGCTCGCCGCTCGCCGTTTATTTTTTTTCACACTTGAAGGAGAGGAGACTAGAGGAGGAGAGTTGCGCGTGCGCGCGCGGTGTGAGTAGAAGTGAACGCACGCGCAGTGCACGCAGCTTGTAGAGAGAGAGAGAGCGGAGAGAGTAACGCGCAGCTGTTGGAGAAAGGGAAGGAGGAGAGTTGCGCGTGCGTAGTGTGAGTGCGGACTACAAGGCCGCGGGACATAGACCCGAGCAAGAGATGCTCCGCATCTAAAAGAAATACATTTCTTATACTTTTTTTATTTTTGATAATGAAAAACGTTTTGAACTAAAAATCTTTTAGGAAAGATAAGCGTTTCTTTTTTTTTGGTTGATATTAATAACAATGAGTTCGAAAGGGATTCCAAACTTAAAAAAGCGATCAACAAAAATACCCCCCCCCCGCGCCTTTCAAGATTAAAAAATCGCTTCTTATAAAAAAGTATATTCGGCTTTTGACTCGACCAAATCTCCTATTGCCTGAACATGGCGTGTATGCATGTGTGAACATTGTTTTTTCACATGAGCGGGCACGTGTACGTGCGTGCATTCTTGCGTGAATTCTTGCCTTTACAAGGTGTCCCAAAACAAATTTACAAGGTTTTTTTTTTGTTTCTCTTTTCACCTCAAAAATAAATTACTCATTACCCAACACTCATTCTCCGGCCAAATGTAGCCCTAGCGGTCCAAACCAAACACCAAAGTTTCAGAACTAACCGCTACCTTATTTAAAAGTTATAACCGATTTTCTGAAATCTTTAACGGGAAATGGCGGCTGCTGGACCTCTTATCGCTCATGGAGCTGAACTGTGCCGAATTACCAAAAACGTGCGAGGACGGGTTAACTATTATTTTATGAATACAATTTTAAAACATACCGTAAAAATCACAGAGAGGGGGGGGGGAGCGCTGTATATTACTTTTTAAGAAATTAAGGGAGGAAAGTGTTATAATCGAAGCCAAGAAAGACCAGCACGTCGGTGCTCTTTCGAACTTCAGTTATATCATATATTGAAAAGCGTCGCACGTTTCCACCTTAATTTGTGCCCTAATCTGCATTCCAGCACATTGCCTGTCCCGCTTACAGCCTTTAAATTCTAGGAGGACAGCAGAAACTACATTTGTCAAACAAATGTGTTCTTGTGAACTACGTCGCTCTCGCTTATTTTTAGCGGCAACTAGAACAAAGTCGTCTGTTTTACCGAAAGCGTTGTTCGTATCGACTTCGGAGCCCTTAGCTAACAGATTCGTGAGCTCTACATCCAATGGGTGTGAGAATATGTGCCCCGGCGTGTCGCAGTTAGTTGTGCTGACACTTCTGCCGACGTTTCTGCAGACGTCTCTGCTCACTTTTTGACTATTTTCTAAACTTCCGGCCGCCCCATTTAAAAAAAAAAACAAGAAATGTAAAAGAAGAGCAGTCTTTATATGACTCGCAACAATGAGACAAGCCTGACCCACGAATGTGAACCGCATTCTTTTCTGTCGTCTCCTGGATACTATATATTTTTTGTGCAATATTTGTGGGTTGTGGGTATTGAGGTTATTACCAGAACTTTGAACTTGCAGAAATAATTGCTTCCAGACTACACGCCTTTAAAGCTAGTGGCCCGAGCGCGTGGCTTTGTCTTTAGCTTCGTCTGGCCTCTTATTTCTACGATAGCGCGTGCAAATCAAACGCTAAAACAGATCACAGGCTTTGTGAAGAAGCTTTGGCAGCGTTCTACAATAAACATGAAATTGAGTACACTGTCTTTTGGCAATCATGCTTATGATACTCGGTTTCACCATAAGTTCGAGAGAATCAGAAGATAGAGCGAGCACTTGCACGCTTTGAGCGTAGCACGCCGTGCGTACGCGCTTGTATCAATGAAAGCGTCGTTCAAGGCAATGTGCGTGCGCTTGTGGCTTCGGCTTCCTCGCAGTTACTGGCGAGGATGTAGAAATGTACAGGGTGCCTTTGTTCAGCTTGTTTCTTCACATAGCTCGCTGTTTACCCAACACAAGTTCCGCGGGCTGCATTGCTTACGTAATCCTCTCTCGATCGAAGGCAGGGTTGAAGAAAAGTGCTATGTCATCAATCGGCTGACACTCGGATTATAATTGGTGCTTCCCTGATTTAACACGAGCCTCAACCAAACGCCGATGTAGCGTTCGATTACGTCAGCCGAGCGGTGTGTCAGAAACACAAATAAATAATACATATTGTTGTTGTCCCCATGCGTTTAGTACACATCTTAGCCGCCAAAGGCACGACAGTTGGATTTCCTCTCGAATAAACAAAGCAAAGTATAGACGCTTATCGTTACCAAAGACTTCACTAGGAGAATACATCCTACTCCGTTCATTCGCATTCGACAGCACGCCTAGATCACTAAATCTTCCCCTAACGGCGGGGAGGATTTGCGCATGCGCATCGCGCTTTGCATGCTGTCGTGCTTTCGTACTTCCGCACTGCGCCGAGGAGAGGGCTGCCGCCGGAGCACCGAGATACCGGATTCGCCGAGACAGCAGAGACGGCTGTCCCCGACGATAGATGGCAGCAGCCGCTCTTTCCAAGTCGAATATGGGGAATACCACGAGAATTTGTGTGCGTCCAGCCGTTCCAGCTACGCAAAAGCTGTCGGCCCCGACGACATTCGATTTTCGCTGAGTAAAACTTATTCCCCAGTAAATTATTTGGTTTTGCCAGAGCACTGGAACCAGATACACAACCAGTGATCTGTTTTATTCTCGTATCACCCGAAAAGCAAAATGCTGCTGAAGTGTCAACAGGACGCTTCTGTAAGACGGTGGCTCTGTCAGATGTAAAGAAACCGTCCATTCCCCCGAAGACGTTTCCTAGGCAACTTCGTCGGCCAGTCTGCGGTGCTGTTTGCTTTCTTTCTGACTCGTCTCAACAGCTGTTTCTCTTCCGTGCTTTGTGTGGCCCACGTATTAGTGGAGAAAAACGAACAGCTTTGGTTGCGTGATTACTGCTTCCGTGAAAGAAAGATGATAAATTTTGCTTATACAATCCGCTGAATATATAAGAGGTGCCGCCGAACCAAAGGGTTTTTAAACATTTTACCTTTTTCAAATGATTAAGGACTGGAATTTTCTTCCAGATTACGACACTGAAACTTCTGATGCCAGCTCTTACCTCTCTATCAGTCTCAGACCTCATCTCACTTTCTTCGGTGCTTTATGTGTGCATTGTATTTTTGTTGCATTGTGTTTTGGTCTGCACGTAACACTCGCGTGTTATATTTTCCCCGAATCGTATTTTGGTTTTGTGTAATATTTATGTAGAACATGATGGACAACCTGAGACTGGCGTGGCAAAATAGAAGCGAGAAGGAAGGCAAAAAAACACAAAAACAGGCAAAGTCTTTTTTCACTTTTTTTTTCGTTTTTCTACCCCAGTCTAAGGTTTACCATCATGTTCAACTTACACCAGCTCGCGTGCACTTTGACAATTTTTTCGTAAATATTTATGTAGTTATTTTGTGCGTGTATTTCTGTACAGTACTACTCTCGGGACAATGTACGTAATGAATGAATGAAAATGTCAAACATTTCAGTTTCCAAAATTTGTTTTGCGAAAATTTATGTTTACTTTTATTCAGACTAAATATGAAAGTAATTAAAATAATAATCAGATCTGTTCTTTCGGCAAAAACAGATCGGTGTAAGTTCCTGATCTAAAAAAAATATGAAAGACGTTTACAAATATTAATAATGTAAAATTGGAGCGCAGCTCTTGAGGTGGAGGAGGAGGAGGGTGTGCCCTTTTCCTTCCCCATACCCTCCTAATCCGTACCCACCCCTCCTCTTCTCCACTCCTTCTTGCCCTCCTCCCCTCATCCCCTCCTGCTCCTCCTCCTCTGTACCTTCCCTTGCTCCCCTGCGTACCTTTCCATCCTCCTCCTTCGTACCCTTCTTCCTCCCAAAGTTTCCCACTAAATTTAGCTGGAAAATTGACGCTACGTAACGTCAACACCAATTCAGTTTCCCTGCTAAATTTAGTGGTGAAAATGACGTCACATGACTTTGTGTCACGTCACCCATAAACAAATTCAGTTTCTCCACTAGATTTAGCGAGAAAGTTGACGTCACGTGACCTCAACACCAGTTCAATTTTCCGCTAAATTTAGCGGGGCGGTTACGCCGTCGGCGACGGCGATGCCGCTATATGCAGAAATAGGCGCCTAAGAGCTGCGCTCTAAAACGTTTACCAATGTGCATCGGTTCGTGAGGTTGGTCACCTCAAAGTTCACAGACTCCGCGGTGCCATACAAGGCAACGAAATAAAGTATCATTCTCAAGTTCTAGACGCTCCCTTGCTTCACTAATCCGTCAAAAAAAAAAAAAAAGCCAGCACCGACGTTGCCGGGAGGCTTCCTTGAAACGTCTTTTTTTTTTATTAAAAAATGTACTAAAAATGTGAGCGTTTTCTTTTTTTCTAAATAAAAGGTAGTGCTGCCGTTTAGTAAAGGCCGCTTCAGTACTTCTCGACACACTCACGGATCCCGTCCCCGAGCATACAAGAAAGCATCGCTCACTCCAACGGGGGTTCCTTTTCTTTTTCTTTGTGTGTGTGTGTTTTTTTTTCTTAAATGGAGTTCTCTAGTCTAAGCTATCGGTTTTGTTTATGCTCAGTGTAGTACGTTTTCTCCGGTGGGGCAGACCACTGGGCGCTAGACATCCGGTGATTGATCGTCGAAACAGCCTGACCCAGAACCCATCCACCCGAGGTTCTCGTGTTTAGTTTCGCGACGTTCGGGGGAACTCGCGTCGACATATCGAGCACAGCTCCTCGAGCTAATACTGAGCTAAAGTTCGTCTGCTTCCGGCACAGTGGTTGTGATGATGTCGGAATGCCGAGCTCTTCTTGGCTGATAAAAAAAAAAAAAATTAGTGGGTAGACCTTAAGGCAGAGCTCTACATACTGGGAGAGTTTGGCCGATGGGCGGAGCCTGTCGCCCGCTAAAACAAGCGGACTTTACGATAACCACAGAATGGAGGATTTTGCTTTTGGCCACTATACTTACGTGCGCTAGTCCAAATGAGCGGTTGGATGTTGCATTATTAACATAATTTTGTGTACTCTGACATTTTATGTCTGCAACTGGTCACTATATTCAAGCACTTGCCATCCCTTAATTGATCTATGAAGACATGACTTAAACCTTAAAAAATAAGATTTTTTTTTTGGTGGGGGGGGGGGTTTAAACAACATTAGGTTTCCTAAAGCCAAAATTATTCTGTAATTTGAGCGCAAGGTTTGCGGCGCCTCTCCTAGATGCCGCCCATCACGGCACTGAGTTTTAGCGGTGGTCAAATGGGACATCTAATATTCAAAGTATTCAAAATTCACTTGTCACAAACAAAGGAGTACGTTTAAGCTCATAGTTTCAAGAGGTCGTAGCCATGGAGTTATTATAATGTACGCTAGAGGCTCAACTGGCTCTAGTGTGCTGTTGCAAATTAAAGCAGACAGCAAGCAGTCGAAAAAACACTTCCGGTAATTCATTTCTATGGAAAAAGCGAGTGAATTTCCTCTTGCGCTCGATTATAAGAGCAAATATCAGGAATATTTCGTACGTACTAGGTACATTGGAACATTTCCCAGTCACGCAGATGAAATAATTGGTCAGTTACGGCGTTTTTATTTTAAAATCGTGGCATGAAAAACGGTGCTAAAACAGCTTCGTACATGTATTTATGTGCACTGTCGGACACTGTTAGCGCGAACACGGCGTCGGCGCTTTCCAGTATGGGGGATATACGTGCCAAACGAACGAAGGACATGTGGAAAACCGAGAGAGACGGCAGAAACTACGCAGTAACACTGGATAAGTAACTCCTGTGCTTGCAGACGATCAAAATAAATTGAAAGTCACGTAATATAGTTAGATTTTTAATAAATAAGTACTGCTTTATTCTTTCTGCTCATGAATATGTGCGAAGATGCTTGTTCTGCGTTCAAATCATCACCCGCAAGCTCCAAATTTTTGCAAATAGAGAGAAGCCAGGGAACAGGTACCCGATAAAAACTGCCCGACATAGGAAATATTAAGAAAACACACCTTTCGTAGCCCACGTACTTTATTCTTAACGTTTCGAACGTGTTTTTTTTAACCACTCGTAAAGATACACGACGGGGTCATTTTCATATAGTGACAGGACGGGCAGGTTAGCAATATATAAGCACCAACGGAATACTGGCGGACTTTGAACATACTCTACATTCCTTTAGATCGTTATTTTGCTTAGAATCGTCGCTCGTTTCTACATACCTGCCATGGAACAGAGGTTTGGGCCTGAAATATAGCGAAGTTTAACATCGTTCAGCGGTAAAGAAAAATGCTGTCACGAAAGCCATTACACTTTCACAATATTAATAAAGGTACATACTATCCGGTACAACCGAAATAACAAAAGTTATTCATGTTATTTTCCGGCGAAGAGACAAAATTCACGCGCGTTTTCCCATAGGAATACACAGGAAGACTGGAAAAGTAGACTGCATGCTGTCTGCTTCAATTTGCAACCGGAAGTCCCGTAGACACTAGCGCCAGCTGAGCCTCTAGCGTTTATTGTAATAACTCTATGGTCGTAGCAGATAAGTCAGTTTGAGCTTCTGACTACGTGTGCAGCTCCAAATACGCTTACATTAGCGATAAACACTTTTATTACAATTGTGGGTCACAGTATACTTCGCGTGCCTAATCCAGAGCGGGTTCTGAAATTCGATAACCCAAAATGGCGGAGGCAAAGTGCCACCTCCTGGTTGCCTTACTTACAGCCGTGGTTGCTGGATTGTCGGCATCTTCAAAAGAGTGCCAAACTCTATCAGTATAAAAGGCTCTGCCTCAAGGCATCTGGAATCGAGGTCTACCCACTGTCCTTTCAATCAAAGCCAATCAGAGCTCGACATAGTTCTTACGTCACCGCAACTCCTGTGCAGGAAGCGGACCACTTGTTCTCCGCGTACAGTGGTGCCTTGAACGCGTCTCCAACTGGAGACTTATTCCAGTCAGCATTTCTAGGAGAAAACTGTAGCGAAAGACTTTGGCATCACGTGACGTCATGACATCATGTGACACAATAATGTAACCTGACACTGTCTGGCATTTCCGTGGTGTAGTGTGAACTCGCAGTCACGTACTGTGTGTGTGCGGGTCATGTGAGTTACGCAGACACACGGCATGTGTCCAGCTCACTCACGACACATTAGAGTTTCAGTATTGCGTCCTAAGAAGGGGTCCCTCGACTTCCGCCTAACGACGTCGTAGAAGTGTCGCGTTGTCGCCGCGGTCGCGATCCTGTCGGTCTCCCAGCAGCGGTGGTGGATGTACCAGGCATTTGTTCTGCTTCAAGTTGCACTTCAGCCAGACAGACCACGGATGCTTCAGTAGCTGCAGAACCCCCGACGACAGCGACACTCGCGCTCGCTCGTTCGCCCAAATGGAACTGCCAGTTCTCTAGCACACGGAACCCAAAGGCCAGCTCATTGAAGACAGCGTCGATGGCAACAACACTGGGGCTTGAGAAGAGCACGGGGCCAGCGACACACGCGTATACATCTTGGCGTCGCCACGCACCTGCATCGCGATCTTGTGGAGTGCGCCACCAATGCGTCAGGAAAGCGCCTCTACCCGTTGGCCCCTGAGCTGCGAGTGCGTTTGCCGGACCCATCAACCGCTTCCCTTTCGTCTCCTGACACCCCGATCTCTGGGCGAGGGGGTTCTGGCCGGGAGTGTGATCCCGTGACGCAAGGTGGTAGACGTATTACTGGCCCAATGAGCGCGCGGCTTCCTCCACACAGTTTGTCTCGGGGTGAACCTATTGGGCAGGAAATCGAACTCTAGGGGACGCATGATCGAAGCTTGTTGTCCACACAGCCCTGTGTTTACGAACACAACAAAACAAAGAAATTGAACCTCGCCTAGCACGGCCTGGGGCACGAGCGCTCCTCTTTGACCAGTGCTTTAGTCGCACGAGGAGCGGCCTCCGAATCGTCAGCGTCGATTTCTCTGAACAACAACAAACAAGAAAATTCTGTTTGTTGTCCACACAGCTCAAGCACGCCGCTAGACGCCGGACTGTTCGGTTTCCTTCCCAATAGTTTAGCTTGATTTCCAAGACCGCCTGGTTCCTGGGATACCGATGACGTAGGAGCAGGAAAGGCCCAGGCTTCCTATTCGTAGTGGGATTGACCAAGGTACCGAGACGGTGCCTTGGTCTGGGTATTTATCACTCGTGGCCTCGAAACATTTACGTTTCGTGTTTGGTTCCAGTCCTCTCCTCCCTTGTTTGTTTCCGGGTGACCGCCACGGTGAAAGCGCTCGGCGTAAACAAATTCAAGGTCTGTTCAGGGGCTACTAAAACAGACAAACAAACAAAAAAGCGTAAGAGCGGGTGTTTCCTGAGCGGACGCGATTCTCGGAACCTTGACTTTGTTTCGCTGACTTGTCTGCGCGTATTCACGGTCGCAGACAGATATCCAAAGAGCGTCAAGACATCTTTCCCATTGAACGACAATCGTACCCGTAGATTCCGGCGGCGTATTCGGAAAAGCTCGTGTAGGAAGTCAACGGGCCAGTTTGGGCAGTCTGATGGGCGCGTTATAGGGGACGTCATACCGCCTGGTTTAAGGGAAGTGCGGGGGGGGGGGAGGAGAGATCCCAGGCTTAGGTAAACACTCCACAGTGATACACGCGCTAGCTTTTAGTCGGCCGCTAAACTTTCTTTTCAGATGAGGATAAGAAAATATATGGTCCGGCTAATGACTAGAGCGTGAATCACCGAGGCGTATTTTCGTAAGCCTCGACCCTCCCCCTCCTCTTTTCTCCCCCCCCGCCAACCAGCTCGATGTGACGTTTGTGAAAACGCGCCAATCTTAGTGCCGTTATTAGCCCATTGACTTACATCACAAGCTTTTTCCCAATATGCAACCGGGACTGCTTCGGCACTGCCGGATTAATTTGTTTACGGGAGTGTATGTCGTCCTGTTAGGAACCCTAGTGCCCGAGTGCCACGAGAGCCACAAATAAAAACAACCGACACCGAGCAACCTCAAGCACGTGCAGCATCCACGCGAAAGTACTTTTGACGGGTTTTCAATCTTTCGGTGCTCGGGAGCTAAGCAGAAAGTGATTGCAAGCCTCCCAAATGTACTTTTTTGTGCATAGAGCACGTGCTTGAGGTTTGTTGGCGTAGGCTCTTCTGTCTACTGTTCGAATGGGACTTGAGCATAACAGAAACAGACACCATTGTTTCGAGCGGCACTATATACTCCGTTCACCCTTGAGCTGATCAGTTTACGAGCCAAAGCTGGGAGAGCAAGTGAGCCCGTGCTTCTGGCTTTGATGCGGGCTGTTCTAGCGCGAGCGCTCGTTCTGCCGAAGAACATTTCAAAGGATTTTATAATGGCTTTGATTTTAAATTCTGTCTTTGCGCTGTATGTTTTTGTATATACTAGTGTATTTGCAGTTTTCATGTTGTATTTGTGTTGCTCTATTATAGTTTTGCTTGTGTTGCAAGTGTAGTTTGGTGCTAGGGGCCGAGTCAGGCGACATTTGCTGTGGCCTTTTGCCTCAGCTCCAAGGCAATTTTGTACTGTCAAAGTTTGAAATAAATAGAAAGCTGCGACCTCGTGCCCTCCTGCTCGTAGCATTGGTTGCAGCCTCAGCTTAAGGTTGAACGAAGTATACCGAACGTAGTTCGTCGCAAAAGAAATCGTTGTACATAACATCTTAAATTTAATCCCGGAAATGTAGCACCAGGTTTCTTAAATTGTAAATCAAAATATTCCCGCAGGATGGATAACAAACAAATAAAATTTGGCGGTTTTACGTGCCAAACTAACGAAAAGGCATCTGGCACGCTCCCGCGGAAGGCTGGGGATTGATTTAGACCACCTGGGAACTTGCTGACTTGCAACCGAATTATCGATTATACGGCGTTGTTTCCGCTATAAGGCTCCGTCATATCGCGGGCGACTCCGGTTCGAACCCGGCACCTCGAGACCCTAGACCGGCACATTGGCTTAAAGCCCCCGAGGATTTTTTTCTTCTTCTTCGTTTTATTGCGAAGTAACTTTCTTTTATTTTTTAGTGGTTATCGACATTGAAAACGCGGTTGCTGACACTATTCGATACTTGGTAATATTTTGCCTTCGATTGATCGTGCGGTTATGTAGCGGTAACGTCCTTCAGAAAAGTTCCTCGGTACCTCCACGATAGTAGGTGAATAAAACAATTATCGACGGCTATGAGGCCAAGCACCGACGTGTACAATAGATATTCTGCTGGCAACTTCAAAATCCATCCGACGCCCCCATATTTTCACAGAGGCTTATTACGGCTAAGAATGCGCCATGTAGCTGAGATTTCGTTTGCGTGTTGAAGATCCCCAAATGGTCGAAATTAATCATCAGTTCACTGCTGAAGCGTGCCCGATGCCTTTTGGAAACAAATCAACAACAAAAGGCAGCAAAAAAAAAGAAAAGAGCAACAGAGCAAAGCGACATTGCCTGAGCTTATTGACGACGTGTGTCTAAGCCCTAGAAGTTCCATCTTGGTATCGTAATGACCGCCTATGACGCTCGCCCTGCACAAGGCACCAAAAATGGCGGCGCCTATGCACAAGTAAGTCGGACAATACGGGGTGCCGATACTCTAAGCGTAGCATATACCTAGTGACTTCATACTCTGTTTCACCTTATGTTGTACCGCAGCGAAGCGCCAGAAGCGCGAGCTCATAGCGTTGGGAGCAGCTCTTAGTGCACGAGAGCTTGTGACGCCGAGACGTGCCCTAGAGCAAGGAGATCGCGCCTGCAGCCTTCCCCGCGGTACATCATAAGGTGAAACAGAGTATAGTGGGGACTAGAGAATGTGAGCGGACAACCTGAGACAACCCTTTTTAACGCAGAGTGTGTTTCATGAGCCGAATTCTATGAGAAAACCGTCACGAAGAATCGTCACAAAGAAGCGTCCTGAAGAACCGTCCCAAAAGAATTTGGCATCACGTGACGCAATGACGTCATGTGACACAATCATGTAACGTGACACCACGACGTCCGGCGATGCCATGGTCTCCTGCGACATCATAGTCACGGCATGTGTTTGTGTGGCGTCATGCGTGTCACACACACAGATGGCATGAGTACAGCTATGCTCACGACCCATTAGACTTTTAGCACTGCGTATAGAGCAAGCGCCGTGCGTTTGCGTTGCGTGCTCCACGCTACGCATACTCCATACATACGCAACGCCGGCAGCTTTTCGTACGTACGTTCGGTATCGATTTGTTGCGTGCGTACGTAGGCGTCCACTGCGTTTCCATCTCGTTGTTCTGCCGCGCGCGGGACAGCGCGAGACTCAGATTGGTTTGACTGAATGCCTTGCTTGGAGCAATTGGCATGGGCACATTTAGATGGCGTTGCAACAGCTTACAAATGCGTGTGCATTCGGCATGCGGAACCCTGCGAAGCGCGTTGGCTTGACGCGCTTCGCAGGGTTCCGCTGAAAGCTTGCGTGCGTCGTACGCTGCACCTCACGCGATGTTTTTCTTTGTGCCATTTTAAAACTCTCCATTCTTATCCTGTGCTCCCCGGCTTTGTCAGCGCGATAAATCTAGTGTATATTTTTGTTTTGTTTCAATTGAAATTTATTTTTGCACGCTATGCGCGGCTTTAGTGAAATCGACGTCACCTATAGCGGCTAGAACAGAAAGCTCTGGTGGCAGGCTCGCTCTCCAGCCTCCTACAGGTCGAATCAGATATTCAGAGAGGCGGGCTGTCAAAAGACGAAGCCGTGAAAGTAGGTTAAAAAACAAGCGATCGAAATCGCGAATACACAACCTCCACTCTGACGTCGACACTGGGCTAGAACGCCTTCATACACACACGCGCGCTTTTGCTTGAGTGGTGAGATCTCGGCCATATTTCCGCCCAAACGTTTTATTTTTTATTTATATGCATTTTGAAGTGCGCGGAATCCGGTGTGACTCAGCTCGAGCGCCTTAGCCTTGGCTAATGCTTAGATGACATTTTACCGCACCAGTCGAGCACTAATGGCGCGAGCGTGTCACGTGCTGCCCCGGCCGCTCAGTGCAACAAAGGGTGTCTTCACACTGAGACAGACAGACAAGCAGGGGCCCTACACTGCGAGTGTGCCGACACTTCTCCTCTCCCGAATTCGGTCTCTGCGCTCGCGCAGCGCCACACCTGCAGTTTGGGCCAACACGGGCATGTTTCGTAAAAGATGTGTTGTATTATACTCAACAGGTGCGGACTATAGTCCGAAAAATACGGTCGGTAAAACACGCATAAGCCTCAAAAGAAATAAGTAGAAAAAAGAGGGAAAAATGCAACAATACTGTTCATCAGCGAGGTCGCTGGTTTTTGTTTGCGATTCGTACACCGAGGCGAAGCTTGTTTCCCGGTGCGGCCGCGAAAACGGCGCGACGAGGTCGCCGACTCGCCTCGCGGAATAGAAGCTTCGCCAAGGACACGCCGATTGCGATCAGGTGTACGAAGAGAGCGGGGCAGCGCCGTCTTCGTTCGGCGCCTCCCGGTTAACAAGGCCTAGCGCTGGATTTCTCTACGACACCAACCGGAGGCCATCGCGATACGTACATTTGACACGAGTGTCGCGTCCGCCTTCGGCTGCGACTCGACAATACTGAGCCGAAATTTGGATTTCGCAAAATCAGGTCGCAGAAGCGTTTAACGGGACGCTACGAATTCCCAGACATCACTCGTTCGTCGATATCTCAAACGGATGACCGTACTTTTGGAAAAGAAAGGCACGATCGAGCGAGGGCTGTGACGTCATGGTCCTTCTCGAACATTTGAGAATGAGGGGAAGCGGCCTCGCTTCTCTCCTCCTCGCTTCCGCTCACAAGCTCGACGGGACGTAGCGATCGAGGAGGAGAGGAAATAAGAATCGTGACGTGTCTTTTTTCGTCGGCCTCGTCGGCCGTGTTCAATTGCGCACTTCTTTAGCAAACATACGGCGATCCGTTAGAGGTATAGCTGTATGAGTGATGTTTTTCGGTTTGGCAGCGTCCCGCCTCTCGCTTCAATCTGGTTTTGTGAGCTCCAAATTTCGGTTTAGTAGCCTCTTTAAGTCGACAGAGTCACGATGTTCGACGACGATACTGAAAATCGTGAGCAGAATCGGACCAAGTGAATCAGGCATAAGAATTTGATGATGGCCACTGGTAACAAGGACCAACATCTCCGTGTGTGTACTGTTTACTTCGAGCCAACTTACCTCAAGCAACCAGCAAACTTGAAAGTATTTTGAGTCCCGCACTTCTTGCCACAAATTTTGGTCTACTGGCCGCCGTCATTCGAACGAGCAGAGAAAGTTGGAAAAAGTTTGAAAGAGCAAACGATACTTTTAATGATCAGATGGCCGTTTTGACGCGGAGCCGCACTGAACGGGGTCTGTGGGTGGCCCGGACAACTTTACGGTTTCCCGCGTTTATGTTGAAACAAAGAAAAAAATATCTGATAACCACAAGTATCCGTGAATTCAACCCAAATTACTTCCCGCACAAGCAATCGTGGTCCGACGGTGTCTGGTTTACCTTTTCACGGCACCTATTCACGTTCCCCGACGAACCGAGCAGGCGAAACACATATGAAACGTGATCTTCAAACCATTCACGGCTCTTCTTGTATAACCCCAGTTTCGGCGTTTTGACGAGATGGCTGGTTTGAGTCTGGTTTCTTCCAAAACAACATAGAAATGCCAGTCCCCTAGGCGACTTCCGCCCACAGCCACAGACCGGAAGTGTGCTCAACGTTCCACCACCGCGGCATGACGTAATAGAGTTAAGTTGGTGCATACGATGGCACAAGTGGACCTTTCGCTGTAAAACGAACCGAGAAAATCGGCACCTGGGCATAGCATGCTCAAACTTTCACCGATGTGCACTGAGCAGCTCAGTTTTACATGGTGCAATTTCAAGGCGCAGTTCTCTCCCAGTAAAAAGAGGAAACAGAAAACTTGTCAAAGTCAAAGTTGTGTGCTTTCGCAGGCGACAGAGTTAGCGACGCTATTTACACGTGGCGCCATCTCCCAACAGGCGCAGACTACAAATGGCGTCGTCCGATCGCTGCGCGTATCGGGAGATGGCGCTCCAAGTAAAATTGCGTCGCTAACTCGGTCGCTCTCGAGCGCAGCCAGCCTTGACTTTTGCAAACGTTTTGCTCCTTTTTTTACATGAACTTTTTTATTTGTTTAACTATCATGCGGTGAAATTGACCTGCTCATTGCACATTCGGTGAAAGTTCAAGCTTTCTATGTGCAGGCACCAATGTTTTCAGCTCGTTCAGCAGAAGGTCCGCTCGTGCTTGGCCGCAGGTTGGACACGCTGAGAGCTTCGGCGTTCGTCCGGGACTCGTGTCGAATCAATCAGGGAACGAGTGTCAGCCGAGCGCGAACGCAGCATTCCTCCCCAATCAGAACCGGGCTCCCTCCTTTCTACTTGGCGCGGAACGTTCAGCGGCGCAGCAATTTCTTATCAGGACGTGTTGCTCCCCCAAAGCAGTAAGTGGCGCAGCTTTCTCCTTTCGGTTGAGTGCGTTTCTTTTTCTTCGCTATTTTATTTTACTTAATTTTTTTTTTTTGGGGGGGGGGGGGTGGTGTGCTTGAACTGCAGCGGATGCTACCAGCATTCTCAGCAAATCCATTGCAAAGTTACTTTCCAGATTCTGCAGAGCGACGCGATAGGCGCTTGTCACGTGGAACGCTCCCTCTCACCGGATTGTTTGGGGATGGCTTCCAGCATTGGTTGCGGTTCACCTTAGGACGAGGAAGAGGAGTATTTCGCTGATCGTGGTGGCTTTTTGTGTACGCCATCCTTAAGAGAGACGGATCGCTGTGAAGAAACGAGACTTTTGGCATTCTTTGAACTGCGTTTGGCGACAGAAGTTTTACGTGTCCACCTCTTTTCTTTCCTTTTTCTTCCTGTTTTTGCCCCTAACTTTGTTGAGTGCTAAAAGAGGCCCTACCGGCTTGCTTTCTTGCGTTTTACTTTTTTATTATTATTTTTTATCGCCCGCGGTAAATGTACGAAGACCTGGAATATTTCTGAACATAACAAGGTGGAAAGGTAGTTCATTAGCGAGTTTTCGTAGATCGTTTTCGCTGTCCCGCAACGCTCTCCGCAACCAGCTACGCTAGCCGGAACTCTACAGTCAAGGCCATGGGCGCGCCGGCGCAGTAGCGGCTGCTTCGTTGCGGAGGGCTTAGCGAAGGAGAAACGCGGTCTACGAAAACTCCCTATTATTAGGAGTTTTAGAATAACGTACGCCATTTTAGCGCACGCTGGCGCTAAATTTAGCGCTTGAATTAGCGCACGCGACGCAGGAGAGTTTTAGAATAGCGTTTCTCCGTCGCGACGCAAAAGCCCAAGCATCTCGCGCTTGCGACGCCACCAAGATACAGTCAATTTTTATTTCACACGTGAAATGCTGTAACTTTAGAAAAACAAGTTTTTGGTCCGGAGTACCACTTTAGAATTGTTTAAACATGAGAATGCGACGCGAGCGGTTGACCGGTCGTGTCCGCTTGCGTCGCTTCGGCAAGAGAGGTCTCGTGTACTGACCTTCGCACATCGTACCTTCGCCGAGAAATGTTCGCGCGTCGAAAGCATCAAGTTGCCCGTAATCGTTGCCAAACCGAGTGCAATGTCGTCCCGTATTGAAAATCGCAGTCGCGAGGATGCCGCCGACGTCGCACTCACGACGCCGCCAAAGCAGCCGCGGATATAATCCTGGAAGCCGCCATTTTTTAAACTCTGCTCGTCTTGGCTTTAGCCAACTTCTCATCACGAATCCTCCTTGGAGAAGCGCAAGACTCTTTGCGTACGCACGCTATTTCCGAGAAATAGCGCACGCTAAAATTGCGCACGCAAAGCGCAAAACCTGGTTTGCGTTCGGAGGATGCGCAGTGGCGACGACGCTATTCTTTGCGTGCGCAAAGCTTTAGCGTGCGCTATTCTAAAACTCCTATTAAGTATACCGGTATGAATTGAGGGAGAGAAGACGAGAGCCCTCCTTGGAATGATTAGTGGAGGGTAGAAACAAAGCTAGCTGCCTTTGCCTCTACTAACTCTTTGAACATGTTCGAACAGTGGGTAGAGAGACAAAGGCACCCCGCCCCCTCGCTTCCCGCCTTGCGCCCGGCCACTAATCGTTCTAAGCAGAGCTCGGTGTTCCGACGCCCCCGCCCGCTCTCGTCTCCTTCTCTTTCTAAATTTCTACCAGGGTTAGGCAGTATCGCGATACAAATGTATCGCGATAGTATTTCAGTAATACATTTCGTATCTGTATTTCTCTATCGCGATACATTTGTTTCACCAGTATCTGTATTCCTGTATCGAAATACATTTGGAATGTTCCTTTGTATCGCGATACAACCAGGGTGAAATGTATTTCGTTACATTAAAAAATACCCCCCCCCCCAAAAAAAAAAAAATATCCGAAAGCATTTTTTTTTTTGTGGGCATCAGGGTTAAGGAGATGCTGGGGAATCGTTACCATGCTGACCAAGGTTCCTTCCGATTCTTCTAACTATTTTTCTATGCGTCCTCTTCTCTCTTCTGAGAACTCTTGCGTAGTCGGGGACTCGAACCAGGTGGCGCGCCAGGAGTGGAGTTAGAGCATCTTGTGCCGCAGGTCCTAAGGTAGTGGTTTCTTGAGTCATTGTTTGCTGGCATCCAAAGCCCGCTGCTAACCGTCTCTCTTGCCTTAGTGTACACAGTACACCCAGCCGGCAAAGCTGAGTCACAGTCCGTTGCAGCACGAGCCTCGCGGTGGTTGACTTGAAATAGTATAGGATGACTCACACAGTGAAGTTCAACACATATTCCAATGCGTCTGCGGCTGCGCCCGTAATATTGCACGGCTCAAGGGTACGTCATCAGCCGACGTGAAATTGACCCGCTGCTTTGGTGATCCGAAACCCAGGAAGGAGGTCAGACGTGGCCTCGCTGTGCCGATCCAGACTTCGTACACCTGCGACTCGTCTCGAGCGCGCTGTTTTTCGAAGAGCTCACACCTGTGCCAGCAATATCAGGTCGCAATCCACGAGGTCACTATTTGGAGTATGCAAGGCGAAACTTGAGGACTGCAATCCATGCGTCGGTGGCGGAGGGTCGGCAGGAAGGACCTTCACAGCCGGGATGCCACCCCACCGTGTCGTTTTTCAACCGTAACAGAATATAAGACATGTGTCCCAGGATGCTTTAGGTGGTCCACCATTCTCGAAAATCCTGCACGATCTTCAACGAGGTAACCTACAACGACGCGTAGTGTCGTTTCATACAGCAGCGCGGTAAAGTTTAATGTTCAAGGCCACACCTAGAGATAAAGAATACCAGTTCATTCCACCGTGACGTCATGTGATAAATGTTTACAGGGGCATCCTTAGTAAACAGGTGCGCGGTGACGTGTTGATGGAATTTAGGATGACATAAAATTTATTTAGAGGTCAAAGTCTTTTCGCATCCCTCGTCAGACAGGCAGGATGTCAGGGAAGAGACCGCCGTCAGTCCTTGATGGAACATTTTTGAGCCCATTGAAGACTCCTCGTCGTCCAAAATCACTACCTTCAAGGCAAAGTGCCAAGCCCACGGGAAAGTAATCTTAGGATCAAAACTTCCACTTCCAACTTCCATCTTCATCTCATTTGGCGTCTCAAACAAATTTAAAAAATGCATTGCAGTATCAGTATTTCTGTATTTGTATTTCTGCCCCCCCTAAAATGTATTCCTGTATTTGTATTTCTAAATACTCTTTTGCCTCCATTTAAAATGTATTTCCGATACGTATCGCGATACACTTTTACAGATATATTTCAGTATCAGTATTTTGGCTTCTATTTTAATGTATCCCAGTATTTGTATTTCCAAATACATTTTTGAGTATTTCTGCCCAACCCTGATTTCTACCCGCATATACATTGCGAGAGGGACCGGAGATGTCGGGCGTTCTCTTGTGAAGAAAAGCAATACCCAAGAAGTACACTGATTTTGGTATTTTTATTGAACGCTTGCACAGAACCATATCTTTAAGTGGCTTGCTAAGAGCGTATTTAACATACATGCTCCGTATGATCTTAGTTACCGGCCAGGGTCGACGGGCGGACTACACCGCTTACAGGAGCTGTGCAACGATTTTAACGTTGAAAGAATTGGCGTTTTCTACTTTTGACATTGTTCACCTTGTCACAAAGGACAGAAAACACACCTCCTTCCTTCGAAACGTTGCGATTCCGCCGCGTAATCGCGAGGCTAAAATTAGAATATTCCTCGACCTGCAGCCGCTAGCGGCGGCCATGGAGAAACACGCGGCATGACGTCAATGGGGAATCTTGTAGAAAGATAGCAAGTTGTGCGAATACCTGCTCGATAAAAGGTAACTTTTCTATAAATCTTGTCGTTCCAACATAAATATAAAAGCGTCAAAAACCTGGTATCATCGACAATACTTTTATTATACGGAGTTTCTGTGGCGCCATCTATCCTAGGTCCACAAAACCGTCAGCAGCGGAACAGCCGCCAGAAACCGGAGGAGGAGGGGGACAGGGCCGGACGGGTATGGCCGGACCCGGATGGGACTTTCTTGGCTGCACTCGCCAGCATGTGGTCACGCGGTCGCGAGCGGATGACTTCTCGCCGTTCACTGATGGCTCTAAAGAGAGAGCCCCACCGGAACCCCGCGCATTCCCCACGACGTCACAGCGCACGTGACTCGTAAGTCAGTGGAGGAGTTGAGAGGCGCCGAAAACCTCAATCTTTGTCCATTTTTAAAATAAAAACTAGGACATGCAGGCGAAAGCGGTTTTTTGTTCTTCAGAAATGTCGAGATACCAACTCCCACATTAGTTAAGCAAAGCACTGAAACTGTTGCACAGCTCCTTTAATTAAAGACAAAATACACTAAACCTCTAATATACGTAAAGGTATGCTCAAATTAATAAAAGTATACTAAAACATACCTTTTGTTTTCACGAAAGTACAAAATTACCGTAATATCCCGAAGGGTTCCCACGCCTCATAAACATGCCCCACCCTAACTAGATAACCCAGCTCTATTTTTCGCATTAATTTTCTTTATTTGTTTTTCCTTTTTTTTTTTTTGGGGGGGGGGGGGGGCACTGAAATATTGCTTATTTCTGTACTCCTTTTCGCCTCAAGAACCGAAGTAAAAAAAGTTCGGTTCCCACAGAGCACTTATAATTCCTCTTTTTGTAGAGTATTAAGATATATCTAGGTGAGTTTTAGATTACATGTATATTTTACCTTATCAAGACGTAATCGTTTTAAACGTAAAAAATTTCGCTTCTTCTTACGACAAACAAATCTCATAAGAACTACTTCGCGTCGCGTATTAACGATGCGCAAACTTTCATTGTTTTTTTACGTGAAAACGAGTATATACTACACCTTTCGCTAAATTACCCAAGCACCAAAGTACATATTGCGACTCTAGTTGTAGCTGCACAGGCCATGCACGTGCTGGCGTCTGCAGCAGTGAATGTTCGAAAGCAAAAGCTTACGCCAAGTGGCATCTGGTACGCGTGCTCGTCAACGCCTTATTTTGGTTATTTACTTCGAATCCTTTATACGAGAAAGGCGAGCGCGTGCGACGCGTTGACCCACCTTCCCAGAGTTCCCCCTGATGCTTGGGTACTTTAGCAGTATGTCTATTGCAGTGCCCTGGCCAATAGTTACCTCGGCAGAAATGGGGTTACAAAGCTACGGCGGGAGATAAGCAAACATTGCTGACTGGAAAGGATAGACGCCTATGCTCCGTCGCCCCTCCATGGGAAAACAGGTTTGGCGGGTCACAAAATACAAAAACAAAAAAGCATTTTAAAATCGTTTTGTGATCGCAAATGGAAAGTTAGCCCACTCCTCATTTTTACTCAATTTTCTCTCGCTTTTTGGTGGGCTATATCTCGGGCTATTACGGTAGTAGTTTTGTGTTTATTGCTTTTTACCAAGGGTCAGAGGCAACATAAACTAAGCCGGGCCAATTCGGGAAAATTTTGATCGTCACTGATTTGCCTCAATTATGGTTCTACAGTATGAGAGACACTTCTCAATAAGTTGCCCAAATTACAAACTACTTTTTTTTTTTGTTGCTAACTTGTTAGAGTTTCGAATTGGGTCTGAGAAGCGGAGAGGAATAGCAACACTGGAAGCGTGACGTCCGATGTAATATCATGAAGGCAATATGGGGGCAGTGCACAGACAACTTTACAAAAAAGTGCGATGGCGTAAACTGAATTGTGGTTAAAGGGGTCATGAGACGATATCGGGTTGGAATGCGCGTGACTTTACAGAGGCGTACTGGTCCTAGTCGGGCCCAAGTACACTCGCACGGACCTCCACTGATTCAGAAGCTTCTTGGTCGCGGTGAAATTGCGAGGATAAAGGGGACTCTTTCTTTCACTCTTATACCTTCGCAGGCCTTGACTACGTAATAGACCTTATGCGAAATAGCTTGGTGGTCTGACAACACCGAGACCGTCGCCATCTTAATGCTGGCAAGCACCGTCGGTACCGAAGCACGGTGGAGGCATCAGAGATAACCGCACGGGTTATCGCGTGCGGTTATGTTTTCGTCTTCCGACCATGGAATGTGGACGAACAGTTTAACGGACCTACCGCAGTTCTCTAACGAAATTCTCGGAGGCCTGTATACGCTTGCGACAACCTCGTCGAAGCAGCGGATCGAGTCCCACGCCATTGCTGTGGAAGCTTACATATTCCGGGTTGTCGCCAGCGTGCGCAGGCCTCCGAGAGTTTCGTCAGACAGTTGCGGAAGTTTTTTAAACAGTTCGGCCACATTCCATGGTCGGAAGGCGGAAAACACAGCTGCCGCGTCATTGCACACTGCCCGTACGGTTGTCTTCGATGCCTCCACTGTGCTTCAGTACCGACGACGCTTGCCAGCATTAAAATGGCGACGCTCGCGGTCTATTGTGGATCATAAGGTCTATTGTGGGATCGAAACAACCCGCTCGACGACAGTCGAGTGCGGCTCATGTATTGAGAACTGCTGAGCACTCGACTTCGGCTCGTAACAGTCAATGCCTCGGCGGACACTCGGGTAGTGGCTCGTGTCCAACCACTGCGGTGATGAGAATAGCCGAACTCTAGCAATGCCCGGAGCTCAGCACGAGTTTTCTACTTTGCCGACCCCAGCGCCTGGCTATGATTTACGTTGGCGGCATAGGAGAGGCACCATGGCCACGCGGCCGCTGGTTCTGGTACCGAGTTGAGGGAATGAACAATGCTCATATTTCTCAAATTTATTTTCCGACTGCCATTGCTTAGAAATAAAAAAATAGGGCTAGTTTATTCGTTTATTAACTTTGGGGAGTGATTTTGAGCGGTATTTACTAGGGGTGTGCGAATATTCGAAATTTCGAATACGAATCGAATATTTTCCTTATTCGAAACGTATTCGATTCGAAAATTGCATATTCGGAAGTTCCCGAATATTCGGCCAAAGCCGAATATTCGGAGAAAACGGCGAATATTCGCACAAACTGCGAATATTCGAGCAAGTAACGAATAATCTGCCTGCCACGCATTCCCCTATGAATATGTTTATTCACTGAGAAAGGCGTATGATGCGTTATCGGTCTGCTCCGTTTCTATCTGTCCGATGGCAACAAGACAGGATCAGTTTCAGTTTTTTTTTCACCAAGCCCTTTGTTGTGTGGCACTTTTATAGCAATATGTGATGTAATTGCGCGTTCTATAAATTGATACAATAAAATGAACCTCGAGAGTGAAATATAAATATAAAATATTTCTCGAAAGTGTTATCTAATATAAATGTTTGAGAAGTAAAAAACCGAAAAAGCTAGGTGCGAGTAGAACATTGCATCGCCATTGATAACAACTCCTGCCACTCCCGCGCACTCAAAACTAGGGATGTCGCGAACCTGCCCAGGTTCGAGTTCGACCAAGTTCGACTTTTTCGAACCTTCAACATGATGTTCGACCAAGGTTCGACTGAAGTTCGACTTTTGTGTGCATGCGCGAAAATTAAAAAAAAGCTAGTTGACTCCACCTGGCGGAGGAAAAGTGCAATATTGGTTGGGTTTATTGGCATCACTGGTTCACATTAATAACTAATGAAAGCGTTCAAAGCGCATATTTTCGCTTTTATATGGTGTAAACATTGGAAACCATTTTATGAAATATAAAATAAAGTACTTTCTAAATTATTTGTTTCCCGAAATTCGAAATATTCGTTTAGCAGCGGGGCAATTTGTCCATAAGTCGAACTTCTTCGAATTTTAGTGAAATTTCGCAGGTTTCCCGAGTGAAAGGGTCTTTCTACTGGCGAAAATGTTGTCACGGAACGTAGGGAGCGCTTACTTTCTGAACACGTTGAGCAGTTAATTTTCCTACACGATAATTTGTAACGAGTGCATTACTAGAAGTATCTTTAGCCTGCTGCAGCCCAGTAAAATGCAGTTGCATTGATTTATTTCAAAAAGGCAATAAAACCTGCTGTTACCTCTTGTTTTGCCATTTTTTATTACTAGACACATATTCGATATTCGATTCGATATTCGAAGCCCGTTTTTTGTCTTATTCGTATTCGATTCGTATTCGAAAATTTCAATACTCGCACACCCCTAGTATTTACCGAAAGTGGTAACATCGTTTCCTGGCCCGTTTAAGCTCACACCAGAAGACGAAACCAACGTGCTCTAAATACATCGTTTTGAGACGTGCCTGCTCGATACTGCAGGTATTGCAGGTCCGCAACGCGTGACGCCGCCCCACTAAAGAGCGAGGGAAGATTTTGGTTTTGACATGAAGTTGATTTGGCTTTTTCTCAATGGCTATTTTGAATGTAGGCATAATGAAGAGTACACGGAAAAAAGTAAATCTTGAGTATTCCGAAAATATGTTTTGGTCTGGGTAGCTCGAAAAAACACATTTAAACCGCGATATTCGAGGTTTTCTGTACTCGCGCCCGGGTTTTTGGTGCTGAAATCTTGGTTCCTTATTCGCACAGCGTCCTTGAGACAGACGGTGGTGTGCCCACTCTCTCGTTCGTGTCAAATTTTTTTTTTTTTCAGTTCGTTCGCACTGATCTTTATATGAGGAGATGTACAATGTCCGGCCCTCAGGACTGACAGATTTTGCACGCTTTGCGAAAACTCCGATTCCAAACGTACGTACATACATGAAATTGGGCACACCTCCTCTCCTCCATCCCTCCTCCTTCTCTCCTTTTTCCTAGCACACCTCTTCCTCCATCTTCCCTCCTCTCCACCTCCTCTCTCTCCCCTCCTCCTCTCCCTCCTCCTCTCTCCCTCCTCCTCCTCCTCCTCCTCCTCCTCCGTACTCTCCTCCTCCTCCTCCTCCTACAGTTTCCCTTCTAAATTTAGCTGGAAAATTGACGCCACGTGACCTCGACACCAATTCAGTTTCGCCGCTAAATTTGGCGGGGAAAATGACCTCGAATCACTTCGTGTCACGTCACCCATGAACGTCTGTAATTTTTTCGTGCTTCTCAGTAAATCAGCTTTTACGCATTCTTTTCTAACCATCAGACGCCTTGGAACCAGTTGGGAACGGGGTTTCCTGCTCACCTTGTACCGTTTCTGTCGTCACACTTCAGTGTTGCCAGTGGGCGCTCTCGGTTTGAGAAACGCGATGAGAATGAAATTCGAAAACTCAGTAACTTCGTGGAAATTTTTGTATTTTGACACAATACTTTGGCGACTGGTACGCTCGCGCAGATCGGTGTGTTGAGACAATTTCGAGGCAAATTAGCGACCATAAATATATAGCTGGACTAGACCCTTTAAGACTCCAAGGTGCAGTATTATAGATTCGTTCCCCGTTTCGTCAAATTTGTTTTGCACGTTTTACGAATCTGAAGTTTAAGCAAAGCTCCCTAAGTAGTTGGTTTCAGTGGATATTCACTTTCCCCCTTCGTAATACTGACAGTCACGCTGTTCGCGACTGTCGGTTGCATTTTCTTTTGGCTAGATCCAATTTTGCTTAAACTGTGATCGCCCGATACAAAGGGTTAAGCCATCATATTCATATCCATATCCATATCTATATCGCGTCGGAGGCGTTCGCAGCTTGTTCGTCATAGGGTAATATAGTGGTAAACACTAAAGAGTGTTCACTGACGCCCTATCGCGGCCGAGCAGTTAGGATTCACAACACCCGCTACTGGTGCAGTGGTGCCTATTTATTTATACATTATATATATATATATATATATATATATATATATATATAGATATATATATATATATATATATATATATATATATATTGATGACGTCTATAATTGTCATACAGATATTTCTTCCTCATGACTTTCGCACAGTATATCAAAGACTAAAATATCTCCAGAGCTGCGCTCTGCTTTCGCATTACAGAGATTCGTAAACGTTTAAATTTTTCGGTATGGTTGTCTTTGTTATCGGTAAATACATGTGCATCACTCAATTCATTTGTACGGCTGTCCCCTTCTTTTTCCTGTTGAGTGAAATGTTGTGATTTCATATTGCATATTGTGCATGGTCTGCTCCGGAATTTAGAATTTAAGCGTGCATTTAATCGATCCGATTCCTTCCCAAATTCAAAATTCTAGTTGGTCACGCCAGACTATAGGTGGTACAAGCTACCGCCTCATACGAGCGGAACCAATTGTATTAGTTATCCACCCGTTCAGATAGCAGCCATCTATGTCTCTATCCAAGTAGTGAACGGAAGCGCCTAAACAGGAAGCCGAGGCCAACTTCAAAACAGCCGCTAGGTGCGCAGACAGTTAATTGAGCCGCTGGTGCCTGTGGTAGTGGCCACACTTTACGTTACACCATATCAAGCTACGTGTTCTTCTCGTGGAGGTCAGTGGTGAACAAATGCGCGACGGCGCGTCGCTGTAAATTTTTGCCGCGTGAAATTTGCCGTGAAAGTTCGCTCCGTTGAGTCCTTTAGTTCCCAGGGTGCGCTGGTAACAGCGGGCCTGCTGGAAGCGGGCCGCCGGTTGGGCTTCACTGGAAGCACTGCGGCCTGCCGCGTCCGGTCGGAAGACTTCGGCGGGTCGGATTTGGCCTCGCGAGTCGGGGTTTGGAGACCCATGGTCTACACTATGGTGCCACCAAGTGCGCTTTGCTTAGGGAGATGACATCTTTCCATTTTGTTTCGAACGCATCTTTTTTCTTTTGTGGAAAAAGTCTCCTGGCACGAGCTCCACTGACTGTGCTTTTGCATTTAAATTACATATTTCTCTCTAATCTTCTGGCAAGTGTGTGTCCAATGACAATTGTCATCGGGTACTGCAAAACATTTCTTCACCCTAAACAGACGGAAAGCATAAGATAATTAGGCCTATTCTTCACGCCATTATCATATTTACAGTAATCACTGCCAGTTGAATCACCGCCCAGCGCGTACAAGTATGTCGCTTCGAGCAAGGCAGGGGCCGAGTACGCGCAAACCCGAAACGTGGCATTGGCCAGGAGTCATTTTTGAAGTGGTCTACACACAACTGCAAGCATGTATACCTTTCGTGCAAGCACGCGTTGCATGCACACGTATGTATCCTTGTCAAGTTTCCAAACGGGTATTCACACGCTGGCTGCCAGTTGACGTGTCACGCACCCGTAAATTAATGGCTGTAGCAAAAGAAAAAAAAGGCCTTGTGGGGTTTTCCAGATCTTTCTCTCAGTCGTGTCCATCAAACTTCTAAAGTACAGGTGTCACGGTCGTTCAAATAAGACTACAGGGCGTTTTCAGATAAGATCGAACAACCATGTCCGGTGACCATTTTTAATTTTCGATGAAAAAAATATATTTTGCTGGCTTTATGCCCAGAAGCATAAAACCAATCCTTGTTTTCGGAAAAAAATTTTTGTCTTTGCGAAAAAAATTTGTAAGCACCCTCTCAGTCACGTGCGCGTTTTGCGTATCGCGCGATGTTGACATTTCGGGCGGCTTCCCCCAAAAAACTGTTCTGGCTACGGGTCTTGAAATATTCACTGACAAATTAGGCATAAGAAGGATTGACAAAAAGTATTAATCACCGAGTATTAGGGTAGTTATTTTGAGAAAAAAAATCGCAAACACGGCACATTGCGCAATAACGCTCTGGATTAAAGAATATTTTTCTCCGTATCTATAAAAGCTAAGGTCTTCAAACTTTGCCAGTGTGTTGCCCTGTATATAGTTCATCTTTGCGTAAAATATTGTTGTCCTGGTTAGCGGGAGAAATTTACAAGAATTGCTCACACAGGGGCATTTAACTAAAAATGCATTATTTTGAAAATCATTTTAAAAAAAAGGCCATCTTTAATTTTCTTTAAACTCTCTGAAATTAACGTTTATAATATGTACTAACAGAGTCTGCAAAAACATGATGCAATATTTGTGTGGCTTTTAAGTTATAAAGCGAGAAACATGGCCAAATTGACGCTAACGCGGTTGCCATAAATGGGGCGTGCACATACCCGTTCTTCACAATTTCATTATTATTAAAACGTGTAAAAATGCTACAGGGTGGTCAGGAAAAGACAAATTGACAGCACAGAGGTGGACGGTAGTTTTGAAGGGAAAATTCCTAATACATTTTCGTACAACCGACCCAAAAATGCCCATGGGCCGGAGCGATCGAGGTGCGCCACCCTGTAACATGCTTCGCGGTGCCTGTTTCAACAGCCGGCGTATAGCGTCTCCGTCTACGCGACGTAAAGGAAGCAACCGGAACGACTTTGCAAACAGATCAGCCTACAACCTTGGCGGTAACATGATATAGGAAGTAGGGCGCGGCAGAACCTGAACCTGCGCCGCCTGTGAGCGCCAATAGATCCGCCGCCGTGGAGGGCCGCACAACGCGTAGAAAATAAAGATACATAAAAAAGGAAAAATAATTGCGATTGAATGAGATTGTCTGTAACTTGATTTATAAGACAACGGTTTGGAGAATCGTGAAATCCAATTTGGGTATGCCCATGTGACCTACGTAAGTGATGATGCAACAAGCCACTTTGAGAACAAGTACCAACTACACGAGCTGCAGAGCCACAAATACACGTCAGCGAGGTGTATTTTTTCCGCAGCTTGACATGGCAAGAGTGCCTGTGATTGAATCGGGGGTCGTGTCAGGCCAAAACCGCACCAAGCCCTCCGATCCGCCGCTTGCGCAGCGGGAACGCGCGAGCCGACGCGGTACGCTTTTTCTTTAAAGCTACTTGAGTTACTTCTGAGGGCGCTCATTACAGTTATCCAGTAGTGTGCGACTAGTAAACCATTGAGTTAGGTCTGAGTATGCGGGGAAGTTGAAAACAGATGTTTCTGGCTATTGAAGAAATACGGCAGTGAAACGAACGATCACATGAAAAGGCAGTTGGGAGTGTTCTAGAGAACATTTATTCGCATTTGGCACTCGCCGCCAGGCACAGTTGGAGAATGAACTTAACATTCATTTACAAAACACGCACGGAATTTAATACAGGTCTTCGAGATATTTACAACCACATATCACACATACAGTCAACCTGAAAGTCATACATGTCTTACACTTGCTATTTACAACTGGCACATTCATCAAAGCATACAATCAGTGTGATAACCAGTAGCCTTGCATTACAGGGATTGATTTTAGAGCTTTATTTCAACGTCTGAAGTTTTCTCTGCTTAGACAGTTTAGCATGCCCCTGCTTTCTGGTGATGGCATCATTTCTGGTAGCTGCATAGTTTTTCTGGTAGCTGCATAGTTTGTGCTGTGTAAATTTGGAAACCCATTCGGCGATTTATTTTGAATATTAGAGCCGTAGTTCAATGTGTGTATATACAGAATTAATATGTACAATCTATTTACTGAATAAATATTGTATTACGCTACTTTCCTTCAACTATGTGCTTACTAATATAGCACTAAGTGTCAAATTCTTTAATGACAAGCATATATCTAGGTACTGCCAAGTATTCAATTTTGGCGGTCCAAATATGTCGCGAATTAGGTCTGATGGAAAGATGTACAGGTCATAAAATAATCGAACGTTTGTACACTCAAAAAATTCCGACTTACAGAAATCTTCCCGTGTGCCTCTCAGTATTTTTGTTTGCTAAAAATTATTGGGTTAGGAAAATAATGAGGTTTATTATATTCCTATAGCTTCAGTATTTCATACTATTTATCACGGCTTTCTACAAATAATCTGGCTCTTAATTGAATAAAAACAAGTAGAGTTCTGATATTATAACCCTGGTTCATAATTTGTGCAGCACAGAAGTTCAATGATTGAATGTTTATTTACACTAAAAATGGAATGTGTGGACTGAATGAAAATCAGTCACATGAAATCATCACAAGTAAGGTCAGTCAAAATAGCGTTAGTGCTTCTCATCATCTCATCATCATGCAACTCATCGTCACAAATGTCATCGAGCAATGAGAAAGCCAGTCCAAGCATTCTTCCTACCTTGTCCTCCTGTTGATGGGCCTTCTTTTCAATGAAGCGCTCCACGTCGTCCAGAAGGTTATCCAGCCACGAACGTCACAAATTTCGCCAGGAATGCACACATCATTCGACACCAACGGAGCGAACGGAGAGATCCTGTGACACTGCCACAGACACAAGCAGCTCAGGGGCTTGCGATGCCGGTTCGATGTGGGCGAAGATGAGGCATTGTCGTAGTTCCCTCGACAGTTCGGTACACAGCACCGCCCAATGTCGCAGTATGCATTCGTTAACGAAATAAGTTCGTCGAAAACGGGTACTGCAACAAGGAACGGCCGTACGATGACAGAAAAACAAGCATCGCACGTGCTGTCAGCAACCCGCAAAATGGCGACGGCTTCCTCCCGGTTCGCGTACGACCAGTACGACGGTGTAGCAGCTAGCGCCATCTGTCGGGAGGCGAGATAGTTAGGAGCTTTGAAATTTCTGGGGCAAGGTGCGATGACGCAAGCACAAGCCCAGCGGTGCACAGCCTCTCCGACGGCACCACCAAGTCAGGTGCATCAAGTCGTCGTCAGAGATGGTTGCCCCACTGAACACTAAACTGCCGAACGTGAAACTAATCCACCTCCCGAAAGCTGACGTCAAAGCGTTCAGGGACATGAAAGTAAAGGACTGGGACTCTGTTTCCGTTGTGCGTGGAATTCAGTCCTGTCACTTGTGGCAGTGTACGCGGTCCGACACTTCGCAACCACAGCTGTTTTAGCAAGAACAGTAGCCGCAGAAAAGATATATATTTAAAAGTAAAGTCTCCTATGGCTGCGAAAAGCAGATCGAGGTCGCGAGCTTGCGGTGCCACTGAGAAGAAACGAACAGTGATCGCTGCAGGCAAACCGAGAAAAAAATATTCCTTTTCGGAATGCCAGGAGAGCGCCGTGACCGACTCAGGTCAGCGTCCGGCAGAAAGAATTCACGCGACAAGCTCCGAATGTGCGCACAGGATCTTGATTAATTAAACTAGTTTCAATTGTACAGCTTTAAACATGTGTTCTTTCTTATCACGATTTAAACGTCAGCAGCCCAGCCTCCCCACGAAGGGTAGGCTCCGAAATTCACTGATCCGAGAAATCTGTATTTAAATTGTTGACTTGTGCTTCAAACTCACCTGTAATCTTTTGTATGAATTCTAATTTTTCACGAATTCCTGTCACAGTGCTTTCTCTTCACAGACTTCCTACATTTTTCGACCCCTTGCTTGCCCTTGTTTGAAATTGGCAACGTCCTATCTTTCTCCACTCCCGTTACGTCAATTCTGTATATTTAAAACCCTGTGAAATAAAAATTAAAAAAAATATTGCAAAGCATTTTTGAAGGGCCTGATGGGACAGATTATGAGCCTTGATCTGTGAAAAGTAGAAGAAAAATTGCGATGGCCTTCATTTTAAACTGATTTTCCAATTATTGCAAAATCGGTAACCTGTCTAAATTTCAGTGTATTTATTTTAGAAAGGTTATCGTTTTCAATTTCAATGACAATTTATGCAAATATAGAACAGACGCGTTGAAATCATTTAAACAATTTGAATTTCCAGTCTTTTAAGATCCGGATCCATAAAGCTCTAAATTGCTTCGTAATCGATAATACATGTTTACCTCCTTTTATTTTATGTAGAGTCTCTGCACAAAAAATATTAAACCTAAGACGACAACAGTTTTTCTTTAATAAATATCCAAAAGGACGATTTCACGAAAGTCGCAAAAACGAGAGCGTATACCGACAGCGACTTTGTGATTTTTTTTTCCTCAAGAGAAATTTTATTTTCCGCAAAAATGTTTGAATATGTTTTTGCGCTTGCACAACAAGTAAAACATATATCCTTTGCTAAAAATAAAAAAAATGTCGACCGGACATGGTCGTTCGATCCTATCTGAAAACGCCCAATACAAACAATCTCAGGCAATCGGATTTTTTTTGCTTTTAAGTATCTTTTATTTTCTACGCGTCGTGCGGCCCTCCACTGCGGCGGATCTATTGGCGCTCACAGGCGGCGCAGGTTCAGGTTCTGCCGCGCCCTACCTCCTATATCATGTTACCGCCAAGGTTGTAGGCTGATCTGTTTGCAAAGTCGCTCCGGTTGCTTCCTTTACATCGCGTAGACGGAAACGCTATACGCCGGCTGTTGAAACAGGCACCGCGAAGCATGTTACAGGGTGGCGCACCTCGATCGCTCCGGCCCATGGGCATTTTTGGGTCGGTTGTACGAAAATGTATTAGAAATTTTCCCTTCAAAACTACCGTCCACCTCTGTGCTGTCAATTCGTCTTTTCCTGACCACCCTGTAGCATTTTTACACGTTTTAATAATAATGAAATTGTGAAGAACGGGTATGTGCACGCCCCATTTATGGCAACCGCGTTAGCGTCAATTTGGCCATGTTTCTCGCTTTATAACTTAAAAGCAGTACTTGATATGTGCGTTATGCTCGTTACAGACTGTTACTTAGTAACGTAGTACACGTTAACTTGCAAGATTAAAAGTAACGACGATTACTGATTTGAACCGTTGACTCTCAAGACTAACACATGACGCGTTAAATTACTGTTTCTGGTGAAGGCATCATACCACCGTAACTGCTGCGTCACTTTTATTCATGTACTAACACATTTGACGTGCTTTGCATGCACTGGATATCTGCGCAACGCGCTATCGCTAAAGCTGTCGCCCGCGGAAGCCTTAATCGCTCTCTTTAGATCGAACCTCATCCTGATAGTTCCGAGTACATACTGCGTCAACTAATGATAGCCGAAATAGCCCTTGTTGCACGAACGCTTAACGTGAACCGGTCGCCAGTGACTAGCACAATATTAAGCGCTAGCCGAATTGGTACAGTGATATACATTCACAACAGTTGAAGTACAGCATGTTGCTGATTGAATAGTTCTTGCGTTACAGCGAACATGTTCCGCTCTGTACTTCAGTTCGAATGCTGATTGTGGATAATTGGCATCTGCGTTCGATCTCGCTACTTGTAAGCGTCGCAACGCACGCTGCTGAGGCTGTCAACAGGTTGTGCGCACCGATGTGATCAGTACAGCACCTTTAGCAAAATTTCATGACGTGGGTCGTCTTGAA
The DNA here is from genome assembly GCA_037355805.1 of Ixodes ricinus. Classification (NCBI taxonomy): domain Eukaryota; kingdom Metazoa; phylum Arthropoda; class Arachnida; order Ixodida; family Ixodidae; genus Ixodes; species Ixodes ricinus. The sequence continues at coordinate 125,312 of JAZHYW010032951.1, read as the reverse complement.
GTACACGCAAGAGCAACCTTATGAAATGTGCAATGACTCTGTCACACATTGGACGCTGATCATAGCGTATGACGTACGATTTCGTCATACGTCACTCAAAGTATAGTTCAGCATAAGTACTTAACAGTAATGCTCATTGTCGAACGTAACGAGTACGTATGCTGCACTAACAATATATGGTAACGTGCTGCCGTTAGCGTCAATATTGGCACGATGTTATCTACGCTTTACACACTTAAAAGCCACGACAAATATTGCATCATGTTTTTGCAGACTCTGTTAGTACATATTATAAACGTTAATTTCAGAGAGTTTAAAGAAAATTAAAGATAGCCTTTTTTTTAAATGATTTTCAAAATAATGCATTTTTAGTTAAATGCCTTTGTGTGAGTAATTCTTGTAAATTTCTCCCGCTAACCAGGACAACAATATTTTACTCAAAGATGAACTATATACAGGGCAACACACTTGCAAAGTTTGAAGGCCTTAGCTTTTATAGATACGGAGAAAAATATTCTTTAATCCAGAGCGTTATTGCGCAATGTGCCGTGTTTGCGATTTTTTTCTCAAAATAACTACCCTAATACTCGGTGATTAATACTTTTTGTCAATCCTTCTTATGCCTAATTTGTCAGTGAATATTTCAAGACCCGTAGCCAGAACAGTTTTTTGGGGGAAGCCGCCCGAAATGTCAACATCGCGCGATACGCAAAACGCGCACGTGACTGAGAGGGTGCTTACAAATTTTTTTCGCAAAGACAAACATTTTTTTTCGAAAACAAGGATTGGTTTTATTCTTCTGGGCATAAAGCCAGCAAAATATATTTTTTTCATCAAAATTAAAAATGGTCACCGGACATGGTTGTTCGATCTTATCTGAAAACGCCCTACAGACTAACGACGGACCATAAGAGTCGCGTGGCCTTGAAAGTTAAGGTTACGCTCGCTAGCTTAAAGGTGTGATGTAATGAGTGGGAACTTTGAGTAGATCGTCGTTCTAGACGTACACTTTGATAGCGGGACCTCGCACCGGCTCTTTGAAGCATGGAATGAGCACGCGCCCGCTGGGGTCGCTCTCCGCAGCCGTACGATTAGAGTGCCTTCGCACCCACGCGCGCTTTGCTTGAGTGGTGACATCTCAGCCATTTTTACGCCCAATCGTTTTTTTGCATTTTGATAGCACGCGGCCAATCCGGTTGAGCGCGTAGCTTTGGCTAATGCAGAGACGCCATTTAGCGCCCAAGTCACGCACCGAGTGCGCGAGAGCGTCACGCGCTGAACATTCAGTGCAACAATGGATGTCTTCACCCTGAGACAGACAAACATGCAGGCACCCTACGTACGATCTGCTAAAACTCTATACTCCGTTCGCCCATAGCTGAGAATACACGTTTCATCTCATGTTGTACCGCAGAGAAGGCTGAGCGCGAGCTCATAGCGTTGGGAGCTGCTCTTAACGCGCAGAGCTTGTGCCGCCGAGATGTGCCCTAGAGCAGGAGCTCGAGCTTGCAGCCTTTCCTGCGGTACAACACAAGGTGAAACAGAGTATAGAAGCTCCGTCTTCATCGCGAGCTCGCCGGCTTCCGCAGTGCTTTCGTTGCGCTTGCCTGAGCGTTCACACTCGTGTTAGCAAGTGCAGAAAGCTCGCGCTGCAAGGCGCGAGCTTTCTGCCTTTCTAGTTTCCGACTGAAGTGCTTAACTTGGAGTATAGTGTTAAGCGGTCGATTGTCGCTTTTCCTTCAATAGACGCTATTGCGCTAGTATTACCCAAGCATCAAAGGAGAATGCAGGGATTGGTGTTCCACGCGGCGCACGCGCTGGCCTCAGCGGTAGTAATTTTTTAAAGCAAATACCTGAAACAAAGGGCATCTTGCAGGAGCGTTCGTCAACGCTTTGTTTTGGTTATTTACTTCGAATCTGTTATACGGTGAAGGCGTGCGCGTGTGGCGCGTGGAACACCAATCCCTGCATTCTCCCTTGATGCTTGATAATACAGCAAATGGTCTACTTCGGATTGAAGGTCTGCATAAAGAATGCTAGATATCTCTCAAAAAGGGCCCTGGCCAGTTTCATTTTCAGTGTTCGTGCCTATGGTGCGTGATTTGCTCGCTTTCCGAAACGTTGAACTTGCGCGTGCAGGGCTGAGTAGATCGCACGCTGGGCTGAGGAATGGTAAATATTGGAACGGTGCATAGTTTTGGTCGAGCATTTGACTGGCCTTCCCGCGCTGTGCAGAATATTGAATCGAACATCGGCCAATAGTTTTTTCGTAAAAGAATCGTTGCCGATATCGCCGTGCAGATTATCGTTGAAATGCGAGAGCATTTCGCACCGTGTTATATACCGCGTCAACTCTCCTTAATTAAACTGCTTAAGAACTCCCATAAAACAATTTTAGAAAATTTCGTTGTTTACGTGTATGAAGTTTTCTAGCCTACTTAAAACCAAGAGAGCCTTTTCGAAAGTTCATCGAGCAACATTAGCGGTCGCTATTCCTCGGAGACGTATATCGTGCTATTGAATCCGAGTCCTCGTCGAAGGCTGACGCAGCACTCGTCTTCAATCCGAGCTGGGCCGAGTTCACTCCGAACGCTGACGTCATCCTCGTGTCTAATACATGCTCGGAGTAAGCGATCAAGCGATGGCGGGTAGGCAATGGCCCGAACTCTGTCGTACCTGTCTACTTCCAGCGGACGGGGCCTCCCGCTACCAAGCGACGACTTTTGTTGCGGCGTTATTGCGCTTCGAGTTTTTCTCTCTGACTATATCTATATAAACGTAATGCAATCCTCGCTAAATTTACTGTCCGTTTAGACGATAATATATCGTGATTGATATTACAACTCGTGGGGTGCAGTAATTCCTGCGTGCGTAATTAAGGTAGGTAAATAAGAGGTGCGCGCCGCCTGGTTCGTTGGTCACGAACCGATCCACGGACGCCGTAAGCGCCTAGGGTTTGCTCATAAACGTTCTCGCACCTAAAATTACGCTTTGCACAGAAAATCATCCCAGTCCGCTTGCGAATTCGGCGGGCGGATTCGCGCCGATTTCGGGGCCGGGTGTGGAAAAGTCGGCGGAATATCTGGTGGCGAGCAGGACCAGTCCGGGAAGGATTTTTTTACGCCGGAAAAAAAGCTCTTCTTTTGCACAAGCCAATCAGAGCGCATAGAGGAAATGGCGTTCGCTAACGTCACATCCGCTTTGAATCGCCCGAGTTCCCAAGTGGCAAATAAGGCCGTCTCGTTGGCATCGCTGTATTGGCACAGCAGATACTCGTGAAAAAGTACGACTCTTTAAGCTGCTATTAGTCAATAATGAAGGCAAAACTCTCCGGTGAAGCTCAGGAAAGTATTCGGGGCCTTTGCTTTTTAACATTTTTGGTAATTATATTATTAATATCAATTCACTAGCTGAATTTGTTATATACGCGGATGACACTAGCCTCCTCTTATTGGGTTGGGGGGGGGGGGGCTAAGATTGGTGACGATCTTATTAACTGCACATTTGATAGTTAAGAGTACTACAAAACTGGATTTCGGACAACGCGTTAATATAAATACCAGTAAACCAAAGGCAATCATATTCTGTCCGAAAAACAAAAGCGTGTGTTACAACAAAAATCATTCTCTTAGATGTAAAAGAAAACACAAAACTTGTAGATAATTTTAACATTCTAGGTGTTATTTGTAATCGATATTTGTCTGTGAAGAATAATGGATTACTCGATAGGTTGTCTACAGTCATTGGACCAGTCTTTCGTGTTCGTGTCATGTTGATGACTTGCGGTAAACTCCTTTTAAATCAGGATTCTTTTTCTAATTTAAACTACTGCCATTTTGTTTCGGGTACAGCCTCTCCTTCAAATTTTAAACAACACAAAAAAAGACGTTGTAAAAAAAGATCTGTGCGCCTCATCGACAATGCTTCCTACACTTTGAGCTCCCAAAGTTCTGTTTTAAAGTATCATATACATCGTATTTTGTTTTTTAAATACGTGCAAGTTTTTCGTGACGTTCAGTTTTAAGATAGAAAGAAACGTTTAGATAGCTAATATTGCTGGCCTGAGAGAGCATGCAACTTCCTATTCAACTTGTTTGGCGGAAACTTCTGCTCTTTGTAGGAATAATTATTCTATGTAGGCACTCAAATACACACTTTCTAATCTACTGAATTTTCGCCTAACCAATCATATTTGACCTTATTTAATTGATAATAAAATGTCTGCATCATGAGGGCCAAAGAAGTAAACGAACGAATCCGTGAAACAGAGTTTCTTTTGAATTATGTGCCACGTTGATTTTTTTATGGCCTTGCTACGCATAATATAATATTATATCTGTTATATGAAACTACATTTAAGCAAGGGGCTTCGTCAAGGTGTTTTACAGCTTTTTTCCTCTTGATTCTGCCATTCATGTACCAGAATAAAAAATAAAGTTGTTCCGTAGGCGCGCGCTGTCTAATGCAAATGAGCGAAGTAGAAAAGTATTTTCCCCGGTGAAGTGTTTTGCTAAGCCGATATCCTTCCTCCCGTTTATTCGATGTATCGAGGAGCATCAATAGACTCACTGTTAATTCCCGCGTCTCCAAGAAATTGTTTTTTACACTTTCCCGGAGACGCAGCTCACTCGTAATTTCGTCATCGCACTCGTGCGTCAAGCGTTGCGGTACTTCACAAGCGCAGAAACCTAAAGAAATTAATTTACTCGAGATGTTACAACTGCGAAAGACGTCAGGGGATGTACGAATAACGATCGTGCTAGAAGCAACAGGATAAGACCGCCAAGGAATTAGTACAAACTTTCCTCGTTACGGTGGAAAGCGCCCGCAAACGTTACACAGTTGCCCACGTGTGGTTTGAGACACCGTGTACGTTCATATATGATCTCCGCGAGCGATAGCGGTTAACACTACCCTACGACCAGGCGCCCTGTATTTCGGTTGCCTTTTCCTTGAACTGGGTAGAAATAAAGCCTATAGCAGGATCTTTAAAATTCTGTTAATTAAAATACGAGATAATTTGGATATGTTTATGGGTACACGTGTTAGGTTTTGTAAGCGCCATAAATTTGCGATATTAGAGCATAGAATGGCTTTTAATGGAAGCCTCGAATCGCAAACCTGTGTTCGTCCGTCCGACCGTCCATTTTCTGGCTCAATTTAGCGGGGAAATTGCCGTCACCTAACATCAGGGTATCACGCGGTTCCACGATTCGACACCGCGATGTCGCGTCACGTAAGATACGTCGCCTGACGTCAAATGAAACGGCACGAATTTCCGCGCCAAACTTAGCGGGGAAATGTGCGTCACGCATGTCGTGGTATCACACAACACAGCGGATGGATGGATGCTAACGGCTACCCTTTATGACGGGTGGTAGCTTGCGCCACATAGCGACTTAAAAACTGTGATGTCAATTTCCTGACTAAATTTAGAGGGGAATCGATGTCGCGTTGATTGCAGGCATGTGACATCGGGTCACGTAAAACCGTGACATCATGCCACTTGAGTACGGCATGTGGCCTCGGATCACATGACATCATGACCTGACACCGTGACCTCAATTTCCCCGCTAAGTTTAAATATAAAAAATGTAAGTCCCGTGACCCGAAGTTTTGTGAACTCTTGTCACGTGACCTCCTGACATCACCGTGTCAAGTTCAACGTCATTAGATTAGCTAAGTTATGGTAGAGTATGGTACAGCTCATAGACGCTCCTTGCACGAGCAGTACCCTCCTCTCCCCATTGATTCGCCTCTAATCGGTCGACGCTCCACTCTTTCTGGGGGCCGGTCTGCTCTGTGAACTGCAGCGTATTCTATGGAACGTGTATGTTTCAAAGCACATCGTCTAGATGACTGTTTTTAAACGAAAATCTAGATAGCGCTTCGGAGGACGGGAAGCGGACTGAAGGGAGTGGGAGGCCTCTCCGCGAAAGTTCCACAACTGAGGTAATCTAATAACGTTGGTCAAGTTCTGCGTAACGTTAGACCATGACGTCGCTTGACGTCATATCGTGCGACATCGATTTCCTCGCTAAATTTATTGGAGAAATGATTAAACAGTACGCTATTGCTCACTCCAGAAGACGATGATGTATTCAAAACAAATTTTAACGATCGCTCCTTAAGTACTGCAGTTTACTGTGCATTTTAGAACTTTGAAGATAAAGAGCTCTGGTACGTTTTTTTATGTTTGCAGTTTGGTATCGCTTCCGCAAGTGGTTTCTTTCCAAGTAAACATACCCTTGTGAAGGTTACCAACGCAGGTCAGAACCAGGGAGAAAACTACTTTTTTTAACCACAGGAATTACAGTGTAGATATCTGTAGGTAGCTGTAAACAGAACGATGACGTCCAGAGAGGATGCCAATAGCAAGTAGTTATCGCAACGTGGAGCTGGGCGGTTTTATTCGGACACCGGTGTTGTTTCAGCCACTTCGGTATTCCTTGCTCTTAAAAATATAATATATGTCGTAACGCATTGAACGTTAGATTCAGGTATTCTGAATGTCGAAAGTTTTCTTCAAAGCCAAAATCCAAAAGAATCGGTGAAGGACGCGCCGGCATTTGTTGTTTGCGGCGTGCGGACGGGAGAAACATTTCTGCAACCCCTGCGACCCTGCAAGAACAACCTATCTCCCTCATCTCTGCGATCACCCCCCCCCCCCCCGCGGTGTGCGGATTCGTTTGCGCTGCGCGAGTACTTTTCGCTCCTCTAATGCTATCCGACAAAAAAATTATATATATATATATATATATATATATATATATATATATATATATATATATATATATATATATATATATATATTTATTTATATTTATTTATTTATTATTTATTTTAGGCAATTCTTTGTGTGGATGTTTGGGGTAGCAATCGAATCCTGGTAAACGCAGACTTGCAATGCTTCTAGACCGATAGTGTGCGATCGCCATAGTCTAACGCGCGCACATTGGTTGCTTTGAACAGCAAGCAGGAAGTGCGTCCGCTCCTGGCCCCACGTTGGGCGCCAAATGTGGAGATTCAGAAACTAATGCCGATCCTCATGGTGCTCAAGCTCCGACTGCCCCGCGCGCCCGTCCGTCACCCGGCTCTCAGTCATCTTTATTTTCTTCTTTCGTTCCCCAAAACACTCAACAATTGACACCCTGGAGGGTGTAAGTGAACTATTTCTAGGTCTACCCTCCTAAAGGGATACTTCAACAAAATTTGAAATATTCCCGTCGTATTCAAAAATAGGTTGAATGTGATCCACAATATCCGTAAATGACAATCGCAAGTTTGTATCTTGAGCCTGATGACTGTATTTTTCGTTATGAACGGCCCACTCTGGCAAGCGCTCAGAGAAGGCCCAGCGGAGACCACGTGACATCCAACGCAATCGTGACGTAGGTCGTCTCGGGACGAGCAAAGCTACGGCGAGGCTGACGTCGAGAGGATGGCCTAGTCGTTCCAGCCACCGAAGCGGCTGCTTTTGTACGAATCTTGAGTGACGGGTTAACCTTCTATAATCTTGCAGGGGGACAATAGCGACTTCTGCGACACACAAAAGGCACTCTGGCGAAGAGGGGAGTTCCTCTTTCCCTCTTTTCTCGTCGTGGCCGGAGGCGAGACACTCACCGTCACTAGCTGTAAAAGTTCCTAGACGGGCATTACAAGCGAGGCGTTAGCGACATCCACCAGGTGCTCTTTGCTAATCGTTTAATTCGTTTTAAAATTCCTTTTCGAGACTTTTTTAACAAGACATTGGTATGTTCGATGTGATACTGCTCCTTCGAACACATATAGACCAAAAAATGAGCGCCGAAATTTCGTTGTAGTATCCCTTTAAGGGTATTCAGCAACACCCTCAAGATTTTGGTGTACACCTTGAGAATAGGATGCTGGTGATCTTAGCAACACCCTAGATACATTTTTATGAGCAACAAGCACCATATGCAGTTCTTGCATGCATATAGAAACCCAAATACAGACGTAATGGATCACACAAGAGAGAGGAATTATGAAGCTTATGACTGCTCCACGGCCTTGCAGACCTGGCAATTCACTGATACTCAATGGCCGGTGTACCGTCTCCGTAATGACAAAGGCTATACGTATGTAGCGTTGTTTTTTTAAAATATTTCAAGTAATGTGTAATCTATCTAAGTTCATGGAATGTATCTCTAACTAGAAATGATCGGTATAAGCAATAATTATTTGATATCGTCTCTAAAACAAGCTCTGCTGATGTTTTTCCCTTACATCAGCAGCGACAGCCTTTTTACACCATTCAACACTGAAGGGTGCTCGAAGAAACACCACCCCGTTTTGCATTTAAAAGGAGCGAATAACTCAATATAACGGTGTTGAAGAGGTGTAGACATGAGTATAAGTTTCGGAAACACCTTTTTCTACGCCCTTAGGAATGTAAAAGATTTAGCGCGCAATGACAGTAAGCTTCTGTAACCTAACGAGCATTCCAACCCAGTATCTTTGTACGGCCTCTTTAAACATCCTCTCAAACTCCATGCGCTCACTTTGCTCAACGAACCTCAAGGTTTTGCTTGGAGTTCCTCGAAATATTTCTTGTATTGTGCCTTAATATGTATGTGTTCATCTTGTGGAGATGAAACCGGGCATATTTTATGATAATATAAATATTCTTTCTTTACTTTAGCGAAAAAAAAAAAAGAAAAAGCACGTTTCCCTAATTGAGCTTGTAACCCTTATCACTGACATTTTATGGTCATTTTTTACCCTCATTTTGTGTCCATTGCTGTTTTGTGTCAGTTACTTTCTTGTAATCTTTTTCTGAGCCCGTTCTGCTAGGGTCGATTAAACGAAAAGTGGAACTTCCATAAGAAAACCACTCAGACACAGTATTCATTTATGTTTATTTTTTATTTTTTTGCAGTCCATAAATTACTGTTTCGTTAAGAAGTTTTGCGTATTCCTAGGAAATCACTTCACGAACTTAAAAGGCAAACGACACAATCGACTTTACAAGACTCTTTTGGAAGCGCCATCAAGCAACATTGGCAGTCGTCATTTCTCCGGCACGAAGCTAGTGATTGGATCCGAATCCTTACCGAACGCTGACGCCGTCCAATACATGCTCAGAGTACATGCCTAAATAATGGCGTACTCATATTATTGGCGGAGCAGGTACTAACTCCGTTCACCCCTAAGCTATGAACAAGCCACGAGCGCGTTCAACCAGTCATCGGTCGATTCTTCGCCAAGTGATTCCACTCTCGCCCATATTCTTGTGTGGAGATTTGGGTCAGGTGATGAAAGGGAGGCGGCTGATTGGTCCGGCAAAAGTTTCGCTCTCGAGTCTCACCGCAGTCTCAGCTTTGGGGTGAAGAGGGCATAGAGGGCGCGCACTTCCCGGAGACGCCGGTACGTACGTAGACGCGCCATTTTTAGTTTTCTCCGAAAACATGCGTACCGGCCATACATGGGTAAATTACTTCCAAAATGTAATTTAATTACAATTGCAATTACTTTGCTTCTAAACTAGTTTAACTACAATTAAAATTACTACGTCAAAAATAATTACAATTACAAATTACTTTTAAAAAGTAATGCAATTACTTTACGATTACTTATTTCTGAGAGCGACCCGACTTCGGCCATATAACTTTAAACGAGTTGCATGGAATGCAACGTATTTATTTGTTCATTCCTTGCCCCAATGTTTGAGGAGGCTTAAGCATCGCTGCATAAATGTCACGTATTGTACTTTCCTTTTATGATTTTCTTTTAATTCATGAAAGAGCTTCACGGTTTTGGAGCAATGGAGTACCACGTTCTTATATTTTTTAAGAAATAATAATCAATTAGCTTATATGCTGGAGAACGCCAGATCGCCACAGAATAAATTGAGTTGACAGGCTTTTGTCAGCCTAGCAAATAAAAATGTGACAATTAGCCATATAGGAATATTTTACAGGTGGTAATTTAAAAGGAAAATCCACACGAGCTATACGACCACATTCACATACAAAGATCATGGTACTGTACATTATTTACATTGAGTTGAAATAATAAGGGCTCAGAATTGTATAAATACCGAATCGGGGCTCCCGATTCTTACCGGCATCTCTCCGGAGAAACTGAAAATAGCGCGAGTCTGAATAGTTCACAAGGGTGATCCGCACAATAATTTAACCGACTATAGACCTATACCTGTGCACGGTATTTTCTCTAGTGTTGTAAACGTGTCATACAGAGAACGAGTGATTAAGTTCTTGGGAAAACATTACAAATCACCAGTATGAATTTTGAAAAGGGAAATCAACTAAAATGGCACTGCTAAATATAAAAGATGAGATATTGGACGCCATTGCAAACAATTGACTTACTCTAGGAATATTGTTTTGGACTCGAGAAAAGCCGTTTCGTCTCCATAAGGCACGACATCCTACTCAGAAAACTACCACTTATATGCACTGAGAGCCACTGCATCAAACTTGATTCGCCGATCTTAACATCACGTTCTCAATAAACAGTTCTTAATAATGTCCACTCCACACTAGCTAACATTCAGTACGGCATGCCTAAGAGATCGATTCTCGGGTCCTGAAGCAATAATGACTTTGCAAATATCCTTTAAACACCTCGTATCATTTTATACGCGGACGATACGAATGCATTTTTGTCCGTCAGATATTTGGATAGGCTAGAAAAAAGAGCCAAATACTTGGATGAATCAACTGCACTTTTGGTTATCCTCTGATCAGCTACAAATAAATACATCAAAAACGAAATTTATAGTTGTAGAGCAAATAACAAACAAATCAAAAGGACAATCAACATCTTTCCAATTTTCGAGTATTGTATGCATACAATCATTGAAATTCGCTGGTGTTTTTTTCCACAAACATTTTAAGGTGGGCAGCCCATGTTAGTGATTTCAGAAGAGAGATTAGTCGATCAATTGTCAAAGTTTGAAAAATAAGAGATAACTTCTTCCAGGGTAGTTAAAAAAGCAACTTTATACTGACTGATTCGAATTTTCGATATTGCTTGTTGGTTTGGGGCACGACAAAAAATGCCAACTTAAAAAAATTACTTGCATTTCAGAAGCGACGTATTTGATTAACTGATCATCTACCTTGGTCCGAAGAAACCTCCCTTATTTTATCGAACATAGAATACTAACATTAGATGAACGTTTCATTTGGAAGATATCGAATTCAATATATTTTCAAATCAACACTGATTGTGTTAGCTTTTACTACATATACCCACCTCAACAAACATATTACAACCATGAGGCATCAACAATTTCTAAAACCCAAAGTTAGAACTCAATAGAAAAATAAAAACAAAGATTTTATCAAATCCCGGATACTCTAAACAAACATATTCTCGTCTATCAAATGGCTCATAACATTTCTTCCATGGTGCTTAAAAAAAATATATATATATATATATATATAGATATATATATATATATATATATATATATATATATATATATATATATGTATGTATGTAGAGAGAGAGAGAGAGAGAGAGAGAGAGAGAGAGATTTTAAGGATTATCTACTTATCCGTAATCCAGTGCTCCAACTTCATAACTTGTGCTGTGTGTACTGGGGCCCGTTCGTTTCTTTGTCACATTTGTAAACCTGCTGCCTGAGTGCATATTGGTGGTTGGGAGGGACCCTGTCAGGCGATTTTAATCGCCTTTTGTTCCAACTGCCTTGACACTTGTATTAAAATAAGATATGTCAATCAGTTAAGTGTAATTATTTCAGCTTTTGAAAAAGTTACCGTTTAATGGCACGGTATACCTAAAAACAAATTAAAGTAGGAATCTCAAAACATTGAAACCGGCGATGGAATTAATTGGAGCATCACCTTTTTACGGGCACTCCTTCTAAATTATAAATTAACCCTATTCCCAAAAAAAAAGAAAGGTGTAAATATTTTTATTTTATTTAGTTACAGGAAAAGAAAGCCGGCACTTCACCTTAAAAGGTTTCCAACAATGTGTTTTCTTGTTTTGAGCTTTCTCCACTCCGTGCAAGATATATTTTCATTTTGATCGATTTCTTTAGATTTTCGCTCGAAGGTTGGTGCTCTGCCATCGACTACTGGATTGTGACCTCCTGTCTACGAGAAATATTCTGGCTTTTATCACATACACTATTTTATCGTCGCAAATATGTTTTTCCCGTTACCTTCCTCGATACGCGCCATTCTATTAAGAAACAAACAACACGCAGAACTTCCGCCTTTGATTACCAAGCCGGAGTTATCGCTTCCCGAAAATTATTCGTCGGCCCCTGGATCTGATGAGGACCTGATGAGGACTTGACTTGACCCCTGGATCTGATGAGGATGAGGATCATCGACGTGGACGGCGTGGTGAAAGCTCATCGTTCCGCGTAAAAGCGCTATCCTTGACTGTGAATTTTCGTCGTGTGTCGTTATGATAACCCAGCACGTACTAGAAGGGAAGACCCACCTACTCGTGCCGCGATGCCGTGGCGGCACTCTCAAGACAGCAGAAACGCCCGTGCCGTCGTGTTTGTTTACTTCGACTACAGTGGTGCTTTCTAAGCATTTGTGTCCTCGAACATCGCCCGGATTTCTTATTTGGCGCATTTCATGCGTGTGCTCAAGTTCAAGGTATTACTGGCGCGTACCGTATAAAGGACGCGAAGTTTCACGCGTTTTCATCACCGGAGAAAAGTTATTAGTGTTAGCAATCCTGAACGATTGCAACGTCTATCTGATCACGAAATCATATTTCTACGTTGCTATATCGCTGCTAAGATTACATTGTCTTTTATAATCGTAGAAAATGCGTGTGGCGATATTTGTACTATTGCAATGTCGTGTATAGAGTCGTGATCGTCCAAGACGGCGTACGGCATCTTTTTATTTTCTTTTTTTCATCCACTGTACCCTGCAAGCCTATCAAGAAAAGTCAATAATAAAGCTTTAGGCTATAGAAAACTGTCTGTCTCTATTCTGTTACGGCATTGAGTAGCAGTGCGTCCCCTTTTAGAGGGGCCGCTGAAACAGCTGACGGCGACCCGCTGTGCTTGTAGTAATTGCAGGTGTGTACGCGCGGCGCAGAGCTGTCGTTCCGGTCGCTCCGGTTGCAACGGACGCAGTCGTAGGTACGCGCTCGTTGCACATGTCTGAACCAGCCTTCCCCCGTCCTCCCGAGGCGAAAGTCAACGTGGCGACATCGTTTGACATCACGTAACAGAGGTAACGCTGGTAACGCTGCGATGTCAAACGTTGGTTTGGTTACGACCTGCCCCAACCGCAAATCGAAGAACGCCCGAAAAGGTCTGCGTTTCATCGTCCTCGGAACCCGAACAGGACTCCGAAGCGCTGCTATCGTCCACATCGCACGTCGGAGTGGCGTCATAGGAAATCATCCCCAGGTCGGCTGTCCGCCGAAGAATTTCAACCTCAAACGGCATCAGGTCCTCGAGCGTAGAGAACGCCGCCATGATCGAAGCTCGAATGACAAAGAGGTTCGGCCGATGCGGCTACCTCCGGATCACTGCGCGACGGAACGTCGTCCAACGCCATTGGCCCGAGATACTTTTGATAAGCGTGCGAGGACCAATGAGAGTGGTTTCGTTTTCGGATGGATCCGAGGTTTGGCGGCCTACAATTACATTTTATTAAAGAAATAATCACCGTATGACTATACTATTTGGTTTTTAGGGATACTTGGGGCGTCTAAATTCAGCTGTCATCATCAAAACACGAACTCAAAAAACCACTTGAGTGTCCCTTTAAGTATGACCCATTTTTGCCCGCACAAACTCGCTCAAGAGCACATTTCTTATTTTTGACATCTCCGAATGAAGGTGCGTACCCATTGAAATTATATTAATCACCTCACCCGAGGTATTCAGTAGTTGTGTATGTAACATGCAACAGTTTATAGACGGTTCTATTTTATATAGTGTTTTGCGTTGAGTTTCCTTAATTTATGCCAGCCACCAAAGTATGTGTGTTTTTTTCTACCGCTTGACCCGTTTATATTACACTGTTAGCTCAAACATGCGATCTGCCAGTCTCTCTTGTATTTTTTTCTTTCTTATCATATTAAGGCCCTCAACAAAATACCAGTGGGTTGGAAAGTGCTCACTTGGGGCACTAGCTTAAGTACAGACCAAAAAGCAGGCGGAAGGAAACTCTCCCTTAGTTCGTCCTTTCCATTCGAGAAAGAGTGAGACCCTCCTCCTTTCTGCGGGAGTGGAGCCCGCTCCTGTGGAGAGAGGAGAAGAAAAGAGGGAGAAGGATTGGTTGAGAAGAAAACTAGGAACTAGTTTTCTGCTCGGCAGAAAACGATGCTCTAGGTCGGCCGTTAAGTGGAAACATTTAAGGTCACCCTATACACCATACCAGGGCTTCTAGCTAATCGAGACGAAACTTTGGAATCCCTGCAGGCTGATGACACATGCGCGGCATGCGATATTTGGCAGAAGAGAGCTGCTGCACATGGCTCAGGGCGCGTTCCACAACCCATTTGACAGAGATGGCAGCGCGCAAGAGGCGATTGCTAGAAGGTTCTACGAACGGCTTTCATAAAGTTCGTATTAGTCTCACGAAGGAATAGAGATTCAGCGATGCAACTCGGGTAAAGGCTGTTTCACATGCTGCGATTTTCGTCCGAAATCAGTGCGATTTCCAGTAAATGTTCGATTAAAATCGCATTCGCACTGTCGCAGCGGCTCTGTGACTGGTTTCCACCAAGTTGGCATTTTGTCGCAGAGTCGGTGCGATCGCTTTCACGTCAACCAATAGCGAGCCTCGCGGCCGCGCGTCACGTGAAAGCTTCCAGCCGTTCATTATCCAGCTTTCATCCGCGATAGCCGCGTATTCGAAAATAAATTTAGACACCTAAAAGCTTTTGGTTTAATGCTTAATTATTAGAAATTTCTAGTTACATATTGTATTCGTAACACATTTCTGTTTATGAAGACGTTTTTGTTGTATTTTAGGCAAAGTCAAACGCGTCGCATCCGTGTCCGCTGCAACTAACCTTGGGTAGAAGAGCCGGCCGCGCCGACAGAAATCACGAGGTTGTCTGAGCATGTGAAACCAAACATTGCGATCGCACTCGCTCCGTCGGCTGTCGCACCGATTTTTTTCGCACAGTAGCTGCATGTGAAATAGGCTTAAGAGTTGAGTCTTTCTCTACGTATTTGCCACCCAAAGTAATACACGCTTTTGCCAGCGATGGAGCACCCACGGGCGGCATTGTTATAGAACTCCTAGTTTTGAGTGTTCAGGAATCGCTCCAGTTCAACAATCACTTGGCCGTCGTCCTTTAAATACTTTCGGGCTTGTTTGGCCACACTGGAATCTTCTGCGCCATATAACCACTCTACCATAAACTGGAGCGTTGTCCGCGAACATCGCCACCAGCAGGGAATGAATATCCTTGGTGCTGCTTCCAGTCAGATGAAGAAAACGGATCACTGCACGTGCTAGCCGCCTCGGTTGCTCCAGTGCAAATCGCCGTCCTACGGATTCCCAGGGTGGCGGGTTCGAATCCCGGCCGAGGTGCCCGCAATCTGACGGAGGCCGATTACAGAGAAGGCGTCGTGCAATTGAGCTTTCGGTTGCACGTCAAGAAATCCCCACGTGGTCGACATTAATCCTTAGTCCTCCGCCGGGGAGCGCCAGATGCCCGTCGTTGGTTTGGCACGTAAAACCACAAATTTGACTTTGTCTGCACGTGCTTCGTATTTTTGTTTCGACGCCCTGGCGGCGTTTCGCAGTACTATATAGGACGCGATGTTTATACGGTGCCGAAACTAGAGGGACGCGCGCTTGTGTTCATGCATGTTTTGTTCCCTCGTCCTTTCTCTTTTTTTTAATTTTTCTTGCCGATAATACGAACTTTATAAACGCCCCTCGTATGCCCCTTCCGAGAAAAATTAAAAAAAGAAATGACCGCATCTCCACGTGGTGAATGATGTTGATTGGGGTGAAGCTCTGGTGGTGCTGACGAAACTGATTTTATTGTTCAAAAGTAGTGCTGATGGTGCTGATTTTTTTTTTTACTGCTCATAGGTAGTGTTGAGTTCAGGGTTGCGTTTCGACTTCATTATTACTGCTTTATGGTAATGCAATTTAAACCTTCCGGTCTGCTTTCTGAGAGCTAAGGAAGTTCTGGCAAAAGGGCTTGCGGTGACCAAGGGTCGAAAATTCTGGGACTTTAAACAAGCGCGTTGCGTGTTTCTTTAGACAGCAGAGAACTATAGTCAGCCCCAGATGAGTATCTGGTGTCACCGCTGTACGTGAGATATCTAGCCAGTGCAGTATTACTCCCAGTCTGGGGTCTTTAACGTTCGTCACATAGTGGTGATTACATAACCGCACGTCGGCATGATTCCCATCCAGATCTGAAACGGGCAGGGGTTAAAGAGTGAACACCGGATTCTTGGATTCTGGAGAACGAGCTTTTTCGCTCCACGTACTCCGAACGGCGAACTGACTACACCTTCGGAATAACCGGGATTTCCTATTCCAGGCATTTTTATACATTCACAATACCTATTGAAAACAGCAAATGAAGGTGAGGCCGAAAACAAACATTCAAAGTTTCCCGCGCTTTTCAGTGGAGTGACGCCACATATTGTAAAACCGGAAAAAACTATCAGGTCGCGCAGACACGTTTTGCGCGCTGCCAGTAGAGCCTCTCAGATCACAAGAACAAAATGGTGAGAGCCAAATTTGAACGCCCAATAACTTTGCAAGAATAGCTTGATTAAACATATAATTCTGGTTACCATAGTCACTGACTGAGTGAGAACGAAATGGCGCCGTATATGTTCCGAACGCCCGGCAAATACAACCTCTAGAACAGAGGTCTCAAACTCATTTGAGTGCTGGTGCCAGATAACCCTATAGAGGACAGGTCGAGGGCCAACGTAAGACGGGGGGGGGGTAGGGGTAAGGTTAAAATTCGAGGTCATAAGTGATTACAAGGCAGTAAGTAGACTGTGACCTCGCATTTGAAGCACCTGAACGTGTCAGACTTGTTAAAACGATAAGGCTATATAACAAAGGAAATTATGAGAGGTTTAACATGCACCTCTCACATTACTTCTCAGTCTTCTTAGATAAATTTGATAATAGGGATATAAACGAAAACTGGTGTAAATTTAGGAACAAATTATTAGAACTTGTTGAAATACATGTCCCAAGCACCACCATAAGTATCCGATCTTCTAACCCCTTGGTGCTCGCGCTCGCTGAAAATACTCAACAATAAGAAGAAACGCCGTATTCGGACAGGCAAAAATAAAAACACCACTGAATCTTTGGACAGGTATAATGAATGCGCAAATGAGTACAAACGCATGCTTGCAGAACAGAAATGTATTCTCGACCAGACCCTTCCATCCCTGCTACTCTATTACCCTCGCCAATTCTGGCAAGTTGTTAACAATGCTCCACGCTCGCCACTTAACCTGGAAGATGAATTTAAAAACAAAATAGAGGCGAGTCAGTGTGCCTCAGTTTTATATGACATGTTCTCTGCTCAGTTCACCATCCCAAGTCCTTTAGCATTGTTACCAACCATTGCTTACAACCTCCCTTGTATGAATTCAGTAATATGTTGATTTTGACGGTATTGTTAAAATTATTAAATCCATGAAAGTGTCTTCATCCTGTGGCGTCGACTACATCAACTCTAAGATACTGCAGCGCACAGTGTGTTCGTCGAGTCCTTTTTTAACCAAAATATTTCAGCAGTCCTTGAATACAGTGGCAGTTCCTGACGATTCGAGGATCGGAAAGGTCATTCCGGTCCACAAGAGCGGTAATAAATCATCTCCCTTAAACTATAGGCACTATCTCTCTTACTTCTGTACCTTCCAAAATACTGAAGCACATAATCCATAAGAATCTATCTCATTCACCTCGATTCTATTTCCTTTTTTAACAAGGCACAGCACGGCTTCCGTCGAAACTTTTCTTGTGAAACACAGCTTCTTTGCTTAACCCATGACCATTCTTCTAACCTCGACTCTCGGTTTTCCAACCGATGCTCTATTTCTTGACTTTGCTAAGGCTTTTGACAAAGTACCGCATAACCAACTGCTACTAAATCTTTCGTCGTCAAACCTTGACACCAACGTACTCTCATGGATTAAATCTTTCCTCTCGCAACGAAACCAGTTTGTTTATGTTAACGACTTTTCATCTGCCTTGGCCCCTGTTATATCCGGTGTGCCCCAAGGAACAGTCCTTGGTCCACTACTCTTCCTTGTTTACATCCACGACATTCCACTTCAGGTATCTTCATCAATGTGTTTATTTGCAGATGACTGTGTCGTTTATCGTAAAATAACATCTTCCTCTGATTCTGCAGCGCTACAAAATGACCTTGACTCTATTAATAAATGGTGTAGTAACTCGTAAATGTCCCTTACGTTCACAAATGTAAACACATGCGCTTCTCTCGTTCCACCTTCAAGACTTCCTTCCTCTTAGTCTTAATGCTGTTCTTCTACAACAAACTGACACATACAAGTATATTGCTGTTCTTCAAACTAAAACCTCTTTTGGGACAGTCATATTAATTCAGTGGTATCTGCTGATAACCGAAACCTACGCTGTCTCCATCGCAACTTCAGATCTGTCCCAATTGTAACCTAAAGCGACTCCTTTACATTTTCTTAGTACGATCGAAATTAGAGTATGAATTATCCATTTGGCACCCTCACCTTTCTTCACTAACAGACAGTATTGAGGCCGTCCAAAACCGTGCTGACCAGGTTCATTCAATCTGACTACTCACGTTTTTCTAGTGTAACTCGAATAAAATCTGATACTTCTCTTCCCTTACTTGCTACCCGACGGAAATTTTTTCGTCTGCGCCTATTGCATAAAGTATATTATTCGCCCCCTACTACATCAGACTCTTCTCACTCCGCCAACCTATTCGTCTTCTAGACTATAGATCATCCTAAAAAAATTGCCCGTCCGCGATGTTTTTCCACGGCACATCAAAACGTCCTTCTCCCCTGACGCAATTATGGACTGGAATGGCCTTCCCGGTGACATCGCAGCCATCGAGGACTCCGCCACATTTCGCGAAGTGATTCAACAATATTGTAATTCCCACTCTCCTGTCTAACACCTCACGGCCTTGAGGGTATTATAAATAAATAAATAAATAAAAGACTTTAAAGGGAAGAGACCTCGTGCTCTGTGCTTTTTTGTAAACTTACAGTTTTGACAGTGACATCTTTAGATTTGATTTGTTTATATGACTACTTTGGACCCCGTCCTGATGTGATAACAAGAGTTGAAGTATCACCGCCCAGTCAACGTGCTGTCAAGTCAGTTTATTTAACATATTTTTATTTTCCTTACGATTTTTGTTACAACACTCTTAACATTAACTTGTCTTTGAATTGTGATATTTTTTTGAAGGCGAGGATCCCGAGCTTGTAGATTTATCTTTGGCAGTTGTTCCTGCTGTTCGAGAGTTCGTGCAGCCGAGATGTATTCTTCAACAAAGAACTCGCGCATGCAGCCTAGTAGCGGATTTGTTGTACATTACAAAAAGCTAGAAACAAGAAATAAATCGAAACAAAGGGCAAATGAACCGAGATAAGTATAAACTATGTGAATACGCTAAAAGACCAGAGCTAATTTTTGAGGGAAAAGGAGTTGGCGAGATGAGATTACCAAATACTTTGAGATTACTATGGCGCATGCCATTCCAGCGATCGAGACGTGGGAAAGGGGACTCGTAGCCGGTTGCCTGTAGTGTGCGTCCCAGTGAGCGGCCCGCGGGCCGCGTGTTTGAGACCCCTGACCTGGAAGATAAGGCGCTTTCCTGACGTCATCGGTAGAGCAAAGCCCTGTTCACACATGCAGCGGAGCGCTGCAAGCATAGCGCGGACCTCGCGCTGAGCGCGTGCTGGCGGCTGTGTTCACCAGCTTTGAATCGCACCGCCAAAACTGTTGCTCATGGCACACGATAAGTAGTGACGTCACGTGAGCATCGCTACATCAGTGCTTCGCTGCATCTGAGAACCGGCCTCTTAGCCGGAGGTTCAGCCGACGCTAGAGTGCCGTTGTAAATTGAAGCAGACAGCATTCAGTCGAAAGCTGATTTCCGGTAATGCATTTCTACGGGAAAAAGCGGGTAGCGTTTTTTCCTCTGGACTTGAAGTTAAGAGCAAACATAACGAATAATTATAACGTAGTAAATAGTTCAGAATATTTCTCAATCACGTAAATGAAAATATTGGCCAGTTACAGTCTTTTTCCGTCAAATTCATGTGCTTAAACGCACTGCAAAAACGGCTTCATACATGCATTGGAGTGCACTGTCGTGCACCATTAGCCCGAACACGGCGTCGTTGTTTTTCGGCATAGGGGGATTTACGAACCAAGCGAACGAAGTACACGAGGAAAACCAGGAGAGACGCCATGGACTACGCAGTAACACTGGATCAGTAACTTCCTGTGCATGTGGACTATCAAAGTAAAGTGAAGGCCAAGTTCACATAGTCCGATTTGCAATAAATGAATATTGCTCATTCTTCTCCGCTTGTGCATAGGTGCGAAGATGCTTGTTCTGCGCTCCGCACGCTCGAACATTTTTAAAAATAGGGAGAAGCCAAAAGACAGCCGTTCGATCAAAGGTAGCCGGCATAGGAAGCAGTAAAAAGAGACGCCTTGCATTTCCCACGTGCTTTACTCTTTACGTTTCAAATGTTTTCAACCGCTCGTAAAGATGCACGACGGGGTCATGTTCGTGTAGTGACATGACTGGCACATTAGCGATATAAAGGCGTCACCGGATTGCTGGCGAACCTTGTAACACACTCTACATTCCTATCAATTGTTAGTTTGCTTCGATTCGTCGCTCGTATTTTATACAAGCTCGGCCGCGCACGAGTTCCTCTCCAGCGTGCTTCAGCGTCTCGTGCTCAAGGTGAGCAAGGCTCCGTAGCGTTGTCGAAGGTAGGACGGACAGGACGCTCGGCCCGGAGGCGGTACAACTCGAGTCTTTTCCTGTCGTTTCCACCTTGCCAATGGTTATAGACCTTTTTTGTGTGTACTGTTGTCCCCAACCACCTAATAGGGATATTGGGTATGGGCGACGAAAAGGAGAATAAAACGTTTCAACTTGTAAATACAAAAAGAAAAGTGGCAAGTGAGTACGTTTGACGGTTATGCTTCTATACGAAATGTCTCCTATTGGCGTGGCGATGGCGAAAAAATGTTTTCGCCCACACTGGAAGTGACGACAATTTAAGATGGTGGCGCCCGTGTGAAAAGGGTCGAAAGTCCAGTCAAAGCTACTAGATGTGTTGAGCCAATTTTGAGTCAGAATGAGAGTTCATTTGAAATTTCGCCGGAGACACACGTGGACACGAAGTCGGCTCGTTCTTTTCCGAGGAATTTACCTTTCTCGCTCCACGCGCACTGAGCGTGCTTTATTACGGAATCGGCTCTGTTAAAACTCGCTTTGCCACGTGCGGAAAGTCCGATCACCGGACAGAGCTCAACAACAGCATGAAAGCTGTCCTCTTCCACCCCCCCCCCCCCCCCCGAAGGTCTTTCACTTTCATTGAACTCTTAAGAAGCGCGCGCTGGTTGTTGATCTGTTTTGCCCGATTGATCACCCAGTCTGCTAAGAGGAAAGGTGTTCGTCTCTAGGGTTTTTTTCGTGCTTGTTTTAATTATTATTCTTTCCGCTTAGCGTGAATTTCGCAAAGCCCTGCTCACTTATCATACCCTGTAATCTCTCTAACGCTTTCGAGAATTGTTTTTGTCGCGGTTTTGTATTTGAGATTGTCGCAGTGAAGCACGTGTCACAGCCATTTGGCCTTAATGCTCCGCCTGCATCCCCCCCCCCCCCCCCCAAACACAATTCTGCTGCTTAGGAAAATCATAGTTTATCCCGCGCTGCTCACGCAGCCACCAGAAACAATATCCGCGGTAGTAGTTTTGTCCTATCAGAGCAACCAAATAAACTATAGCTTCAGAATAGTAACATTTCAGCCATTTCGATCCTTAAAATAATTATTGTCAGTTACCTTAAAACTTTACGTGAAATTGGAGGAAACGCTTTTTCGTCCTCCAGAAGTGTTAAAACAGTCCAGTACTCACCTCTTCCACTATGTATTTCGAATTGGAGCAGCCTGCCCTCCAAGCTCGGAGATGACAAATGACTACACCTATTTTACGCAGGAGCTTGTTATGTTGTTTGAATAATCTATTGTGTTACGATGCTTTTTCCGCTTCCTTGTTCTCATCAGTGTTTTCCGATTTTTATCATAAGTAATGTGAATTTGATGTACCCCCCCCCCCTTATGTAATGCCTCAAAAGAGGTCCTTAAGGTAATAAAATGCAATGAAATGAAACAAAGCGATATCGCCTCAGCTTCTGAAGCTCAGGAAATGGAATTCGCGAATCGTTCCGATCTCCGATGTATGTTTTTCGGTAAGTCCCTTCGCATGCGTACAGCCTTTCCCTTGACCTTTGTTGCCCATCTTCGCCATTATCGGGGGCACCGTTACGCGTGACCGAGATTGGAAGGAACTACCTTTGCATAGATTTCGTAATTTTCAACAATTTTGTTCTTCTTTTTATTTTTTATTTTTTTTTGTTTAAGCGTCAGCATACGGGCATTAAAACTCAATGAAAACCGAAGGTGCTTCTGTGTTCTGACGGGTGGAGGAACGGTCAGGATTTCGGTATGGATCCGGCCTGTGGGGAGCAGTGGCGATTTATTTCAGAAGGGAAGAGGGAGGGGAGGGGGGGGGGCTGTGCGCAGGTATGCAATGGAACGGACCTATTTAATCTGCCGGGCGGATGTGTCGTCGCAGACAAAGATATTTGCCAGTTGAACACGAATGAGATTTGTAGTTCGCACATTAGGCGGCGCTCGTTACTCGAAAGAGGTCCATAGTGGCCGCTCCACACGAATCCCCAAAATGGCGACTCCCACAAGAAAATCGGGAATGGAGTGTCGATACTCTAAGCATATATCTTATTTAGCAACTCCAGGTCATCCCTGGCAAAATCGTCATACGTGGAATGCCTTTCTTGAATGAATAAACCTCTCTGCAATTGTTTTCTGCGCCGAAACTCATATCGCAACATCCAACGAAAGTGGCGCATGGGTTGTCTATGATCACGTGATCGCTCACGCCTTCCAATTGGAGTGAGACGCCACCCGCGAGGGACACCTGCTGCTAAAGCGACAGTGCCGGATGTTTGGTTTTAGGCTGTACCTACTAAAAAAAAAAAAAAGCCGTGAAAGCTACAAAAAAGCGGTTTGTACACGTGAGAATTATTCGGTAAAGGGGACTTGTTATATGGGCTCACCCTCACAATAAGTCACTTGATTACCGAACTTTGTTAATTATCTTTTTAATTAGAAAAGATAAGCATACGGCTACAATTATAAACTTACTGAGTGTCGTCGAAAACTATTAAATAAACGAAAAAAATAGCCAATGTGTAGGCGAGCTCGTGCGTATGAATCATAATGTTTAAACCCTGAGACTGGGAAGGAAACTTGAAGATAAATTAGAAGGGACCGAAGAAAGCTGACAAGCGCTTGTCTGTCACCTTTCTTCGGTACTTTTAATTTATCTTCAAGTTTCCTTTCCAGCCTAAGGGTTTATACACATTATGAACACGTTGCTTCGCTCATGTTATTACTCGTACAAGAGGTGCAAGGTTGCGGAGGTAACACCTTTGCCCACACGTTTTGTATTTGTTTTTGTTTCTTTCGTCTCTAAACCCCGTTTTTGCAAGACCAGTTGTGCGCTTGTTGCATGACTGGTAACTTGAGCGCCCTACCAGGTTTCTCAGTTGCTTCAAGTCTTTCTCTTAAATTTACTGATTGTGTGGTTTTTCGAACATGTTGAACAAGTTTTAAAATTGAAACAATATATTCATTTTCACACACTAAACAAATTAATTTATATGTTTAAATAAATATTTGAATTTTCACGATTGATCTCTTATACAATATCCCCTGGACATTTAACTCAGTTGCACATACCACATTAATGGAACTTTCACGTTTTTTTTGTTGTTTTTTTACATTTCTTTTTTAAATTCGGAGAGAAAAAAAACTACATTGCAACGGCCAGCAAAGTTTGGAATGTACGAAATCAACGAATGTTCTAAATTTGGCGAGCGATGTCTTGCCCGCCAAACTTGTGAGCGGGTGTCCACGCTGATGACGCGTTTCGTGCTGATTTTTCGCGCCAGTCTTTGCCCCTCGTGCTACAACCCATTTAACCTTTAAATTAAGACGTGAAACGCACAAACACAGCAGTCAACGTGCCCTGACACGCTTTCTGCAAAGGTGCATTCCAGTGCTTACAAATTCAAAGCTCAGCGTGTGTGTGTTCGGCGCTTCGGAAAGCCGGCCTCTGGAATAGCCTGCCGAGCAACCCGCGGTTTACAAACAAGTCAACGTTCGCCCACGGACACGTGACACATGGTTTGGGCCCTGCGCATACTGACAGCAGCGCCAGCGCAGCGGTGATCACGGCAAGCTTCCGTGTTGTTGTATACTATTGGCAATATATGATTCCGAGCTCGTATTGCTAAGTTGCTACAAAATTAAACCGTTAAAAAAAAAAACACGTTAAGCAACATTGGTTTTTGCCGTGTTTTGTTTCTAACTTTCAGAGCAAAGCTAACGATTGCACCTGAGTTCAAATTCAACGCTCTGGGCGGCGCTACGATTGGAAGAAAGTCTAAGGCGAACACTGACGTAGCACTCGTATTCGATACGTGGTTAAGGGGCCCTGCAAAGCGTTTCTGGCCATGTTTTAGTTTGCATCGCGTACGCTCCAGTTCATCTGTGGGACTCTAGCAACGCATTAAGAATATAATAAAGAAAATATCGGATCTATTTGGAACATAATAGGTAGAGCGAAGTTTAAAATTTTCAGCACATTTTTTATTCTTGATGACGTCATTGGTCTGAACCAATAGAGAACCCAAACGACGAGAGCGTGCAACAACCACGAGCAACCTTCCTAATTGTTGCAGTTCACATCCAGTTACGAAGATGTAAACGACCCACCGATTTACGGGTGTTCCAAGCAAAGTATATTACTCACTTAAAAGGGTCAGAAGGGGTCACGTACAATTTTTCAGCCAGTCCTATACCTCTAGAATTCTCTGTCGTCATCATCCGACGCTCCAGACCAATGTCGTCACTCAACGCTCGTGTTTGACACTGAGAGGCACGCCGTTCGAAGCAACATTCGGTTTTCTTCGTCCCTTTGCAGTGCCCCTTTAAGCAGGGGTCACACTTCCTCTACATCATACAAAAACAGTCTGCGTACAGATTCGAACGCAATTCACCAAGAGGTCCGTGCTTCGAATGCCTCATGGCAATGAGTTCAAGAGGAAAACTTGGGCACGCAGCATTCGAACCACGGATATTGCGGTGAAGCGTGTTTGCAGACTGTCTCTTGTATGATGTGTGAGCAGTGTGACCCCGGCTTCAAAGTCAATGACCAACATATAGGCTGGTTTCTTTCTTCTTTTTAGTCGGTAGACTCGGTACTGAAGGAAAACAAAATAAAAACAGGAACTTCCCTTAGCGTTTTTTTCAGTCCTGGGTTTATGTTGTTACTACGGCGGCCACCAGAAAAAAGTCGCAATGGTTTAATTAGTTGCATAATTACCGGAAAACGTTAGATCTCTAAATTTTTAATTTTGGAGGTTTAGTACATTTGGAAATCAATGCTCGACCTGTGTACGGTGTAAGCGTGCCGGATATGTATATATATAAATATTAATATGCAGTGGGCGTTATGGACGAGCAATGTTGCCCCGTTACAAGGTTTCACACCAAAACTAAGCGGCCGAAGAACGGCGTTATCGCAGCCGGCTTCGCTTGTGGAGCCGGCGGAGGGATTGACATCACTGGCGTTCTTTGCGCACTTGACTTTGTTTTGAAGGCTTGTACAAGGGTCACATTTTTAAACCCAGGCGCTCACAAAATTTTTTTATCAATATTTCACGGTACGATGCGACCGCATCGATCGTGGATTCTCCATATAAACAACACTAAAACGTTTACGTCCTTAAAGGGGCCCTGCAATCATATTTAAGCGTCTACCTTTTTCGCGGTTTCCACGTCTCTTGGGGTTCGGGCAAGCCAGCGGGCACGGAGAGAGTAACTAAATATCAGTGCGTCATATTTTAACCGAACGACGCGGAAACCTCCTCCACCTACGGGGGCGACCCGCGGTGCCGAAAGCGCGCGAAATGTGAGGTATTTCGTCCTGGGCTTACTACTGGTCAGAGCCGCTAAAAGACGCTTTTTAGTCGAAATACAAAACATAAGTGGCGCGAACCGTTTCAATAATATATCAAAGTAGTTTTTGTTCAGTATTTGAGATCAGAAAAGAAACAAATGCAGTTTATAAAGTACGGAAACAAGAAATGACCCGTCAACATACCCGCCACCAAGCGCTAAAAAAGGCGGCGCATACTAGAAAGGGGTAGTGGGATCAGGCACCGACGAGCGACGAGCGTAGAAAGGTTCCGCATGTACGCGGCGCCGCTGCGGTCGTTTACGGACTCGAGGATCCGATGGGGTCCGAGCGTTCCGAGGCCTTCGGCGCAGGTTTGCTTGAGGTTCGGCCTTTTGGCGGTATGGCAGCGCGAGGTGGCTCCCGTTCTGAACTGATCTTTACCCCGTGTTAGCTGTCGTTTGTGGCCACTTAAGTGTCATGCCGAATTAGTGTTTAATCGCGGAGCAAATGCAAAGCGAGCCGCCCTGGCTGCCCGCTTCATACAGCCTATCCAGAACATGCTTTAGTGGCGCCCTCTCGAGCCTTCGACACGGAGTGCGGCGGCCGTGAAGGCTCGCTGAGCTCACTACCGCTCCTCTAGTTCACGGCCACTCAAGCGGCCAAAGACGTC
This sequence comes from Ixodes ricinus, assembly GCA_037355805.1. Classification (NCBI taxonomy): domain Eukaryota; kingdom Metazoa; phylum Arthropoda; class Arachnida; order Ixodida; family Ixodidae; genus Ixodes; species Ixodes ricinus. Next base: position 98,387 of record JAZHYW010032951.1, on the reverse strand, counting down.
ATGAAGGAGGTTATATTTTGCTTGGTTTTGTAATTTTAATTTGCCTATAACTTTTAAGACAAAGCGAAATTCGAGAAAAGAAAAGTTTCATTAAGTTAGTAGTTCAGTGCGCTCAGGTTCGGTGCAAATTAAAAACCAGTCAAAAAGTCTTTGTAGGGCCCCTTTAAGGGAGTAAATCAGCTTGTCCAAGGACTAACACACCATTGGGTTGCTGCTGAATGCCCTAAAAATAGGACGATTGCCATCTTAGCAGCATCTTATAAATACTTTTTACGAGCACCATGTTTACAAACAAAAGGCACCACATAGAGTTCTCACATACATATAAGCGGCAAACACTGATGTTATGGATCGCGTACGAGAGAGGAATCATGAGAGGAACCATGACTAAATGTTTTAGATGGGGAGGGGGAGAGGAGGCCCCAGCAAAATGGAAGATTTCGGAGGAGGGGGGGGCATGTCCCCCCCCCTTTGGATACGTGCCTGCTAATTAGTAATTGTTTATGGGACGAGATATCTGGTCAGCTGGTTATAATTGATGCCAGACAAACTGGTTACTCTATAGAGCCAGTGGACTTCCCGGTGAGCCAAGTGGGGGGACCCATCGAGAGGCTTGCACATGCGGTTTAAAGACAAAAAACAAAAGCATTATCGTGCAAATGCGTTCAAATAATATTTGTTCGAATACCTCGCGTCCATAACCTAGGGAAGGCGCATTGCATATACCCACCTACCATGAATAACGTTTCGTAGAAATCGATGAAAACTTTTCGATTTTTGTAGGGGAACTTTCTGAATCCTGACCTTGATCAAGAGTCATTGGGTCTTTCCAGCGGTTGCATTCTGCACAATCATTTCGACGTAAAGTTCACTTCCCTTGTATATTGCTTTCATTTGCCACACTTCTTTTTTAAAGAATGCATTTGAAAGACAGTAGGAACATAATTAAATTGACACAAAAAGTTATAAAAACATTAACTTGGAAGCCCAGAAAAATTCGTTAAGGGTAAGTCCAGCAGAAACCATGTGGCGCCGCCACCTGGTTTCGCGCCATCTGGAGCGCAACTTCCACAACAATGGGAAGTCCGATTCGTCATTAGCGCCGTTGAAGATGCTGTACTTTCGTTGGCATAGTGCACGACGGCAAAAAACATATGATAGCCTTTTCTTTTCCTGTTTTTTTTTTTTTGTTTTACAGTCGTGGATTTTAACTATACCGTGTGTCATATCCTAACGGGTAAAAATCGAAGGTAATAAGCACGAGGTCCTTGCATTCCATACATGGGGTAACAATATTGTTTGGGGATATAGTGCTGCATTTTTTACATATTTTATCTATTTCCCGAGCTCTAGTAATCACTTAATTGATACTGTGTTTCGGTGATTGATTTGTTTTGTTGTAGCGTTCAATTAAAACCGTCAAAACTGTATATGTGAGTGTTTTTTTGTTTTTTGTTTTTTTTAATTGGAGAATTGAAGCTTTAGCCGAACGCCATAAGGTTCTGGCGTGCGGCCGGCAGAAGAAATGAGTAAGGTGGTGGGTTTATTTTTGTCGTTAACTTATTCGAGATACCAAAATGGCGTTCTTACTCGGCTGTATTTGTCGCGCTTTATATTGTTCATTGGCGAAAAGTTGGAGTGTGTTATTCGTTGATTTGCCGAGTTGTTATTTGTTTCTTGACCGACGCTGCACTATTATTTTTTCAAACAATTCGAAGTGCTTTATACTTAGTCTACTTTGAAGCCCAGATATTGTAATATTATGTAATGCATATTTACCTAAGTGATGCTTAAAATACGTAGTGCAAGTACCGCCGCACATCTAAAGAGCACTTCTGCTTAAAAAAAAAGCAACAAAAACATGTATACGTTTTGAAACATTAATAACGCGCTTTTGAAATACACCGCCAACTTCTGGTCTGCGGGCAACAGGTTTCGTACCATCTTATTTTTTTCATAATGTTGTCTTTATTTCTGTGGTCACGTTGCGATGCGCAAACTTGGCAGTCAATAAATTTTCATTCGCTTCTAATTCTGTCGAAACAAATGAGTGTTTACATATTTTAAATGAGCCATATATTACGGTGACTTTTCTCCAAATCGTAAACAATCCCAAAAATGTTTGTGACGGAAATATAATAATCAGATAGAAAATAAAATAAAAATATATTAAGGTTCTTCCCAATGTTCACCAACAATAAAATATTATTGTGAATAAAACTAATAATACCTCAAACACATTTCCGAGTTGCCGTGAAATAAAACATTATGTATATATATAGAAAAACAAAATAAGGGCAGTCATGACCCTGTGAATACTAATCACAATTATTAGCGCACCGAAACCGAAGTCAACCCGATACCTTGTTGCGTGAGTGCCTTCTGCACCAGAGTGCGTTCCATTAATATGCCCAGAGCATGATGTACACAATACCACAAGAACAGCTCAGTTCTACCCCTGACAATTAATCACTGCGGTTTCAATATATGCGGGGACGTACGCAGTCAAACAAGCCAGCGCCGGGTTTCGAAGTTAGCAACGAAGAAGGCGCCAGGAGAAGCAGACGACGCGCCAGCGACTGCCCATCGTTGCGCTTCTTTGCCTGTGGAGGCGCTGACTATCGCCCGACTGCGGCGCCTCCTAGATATGTGCTCTGGGGCACATAACCACAGAGCACATGTCTAGGACCACAGTAGTACCACCACTTCCCACTATAGGCCATTCCATTTAGCGCTCTAAGGGCAACGCCATTTTGTTCGACCGCAGCCCCCTCTCCACACATCTGAGAAGTTCAGCAGGCTTGGCGGGGTAAAACAAGAGAGAGGGCACGCGCCCGATTCCGCTAGGAAACGACAAACCGGGAAGTTGCCGTTCTCCATCTTTCGGTTGTACCGGCGGGCTGTACCGAACATCGAACTCTCGCTCGTGGACGCCGTTGTGAAGTGGTTCGCGTTCTTAGAATATTTATGGCTACTCCCGAATCAGCTGTTGCTATATTTCAGTAAATGATCAACTAGCGTATCTTTGTTCCGTTACTTCGATAGCAGTGGAGTCAGCCGGCAGTACCCTGAAAGGGGTGCTGAACCGGAATCTGGATTCCACAAAACACGCGGCAAAAGCGTGCAACGGGATTCTACAAACACCAAAAACATCACTCATACAGCGATATCTCAAACAAATGACCGTATTTTTCAAAAAAAAAAAAAAAAGGAGGCGCATTTGACAGATATTTTTACGTCGTGTTTCTCCGAGAAGGAGAGGGAACGGCCTCGGGTCTTCTCCGCGACGCCGCCTTGAGGGAGCGAAGCAAAGAGAGGAGGAAACGAGATATCTCTACGTCACGCGCCTCGTCGGCCTCGTTCAATCTCGACCTCTTTTTCCCAAAATACGGCCGTCCATTCGAGATACCGCCTTACGAGTTGTGTTGTAGGGATCGTAGCGTCCCGCCTACATCTCCTGCATTGTGTTTTTTTTTCTTTTTTTAATTTAAGTTTTGGTTTATCATTCTTTTGAATCCCCTTCAAAAGAATGGTAAACCAAAACTTAAATTAAAAAAAAGAAAAAAAAACACAATGCAGGAGATGTAGGCGGGACAACCGGATTTACTTTTCGCCAGAGAGACCGACCACTGTGACACAGTTATCTATTTTTTTATTTTATTTTATTTTCACGCAGGTAACAGCTCAATTGAACCCGGTTAGTCTTTTTATCGCGCATAGCATTACAAGAAAACTTGCACATCGAAATCCGCGCATCTACGCTTGAAATTTCCAAAATGACGCAATTTCAAACCGAGTTTGAAAGCCACACAGATGTTACGTATAGCCCATTCGGTGGAGCAGGCGGCGCGCGGGGTGAAGGGCGGGGGGAGGGGGGAGGGGGTCCGTATCTGGTATGGGGGAAAAAAACTATTCAACTTGGAATATCCGAGAAAATATAGATGAGGCAAAACTAGAATGTGTGACAATCACGCATTTTTCGTAAACACCTTCCAGTGGCGTGGGGAGATCAAAACGGTGTTCTCCCGCATACCAGAAGTGACGACATTTAAGATGGCTGCGCCCTTGTGGAAAATATGCATAATCTTTGGCAACTCAAGAAGGTAGGGCGAGGTAAACGAGGGCCGGGGAGGAGGAAGCAGGCGGAACTCTGGAGAAGAGAGGGGGAAACATCCTCCTCTCTTTAGCGTTTTGTCTGCTTCCTTCTCCCCGCCCTTCCTTTCCCTTGCCCTACCTTCTTGAGTTTATAGTTTTTGCATTCTCGGGGCGATAACAAAGCCTACCGCCCCAAGGAACCGCCAGTATCCTGAAAGCATCATGCCACATCAGAAGCAAAACCGTCACTTGTTGACGGTTTTGCTTGAGCCATCTCGCGACTACACGTTTTTTTTTTATTTACAGAAAAAAACCTGCTTTGTTGTGAGGCATTATTGCAGGGGGTGGGTTTCATACAAACACTTTTGTTTTAGAACACAAGTAATACACAAAAAACAACACTTTCTATGGATCACTAATGAAATTAAATAAAAACATACTGTCTATAAAAACACTACAACATTGAAAATTCGAAAAACCAAATTTGCCGCAAGCACATTTTTCGGCAACCTATTCCACTCTTTTATGGTTTTCGGAAAGAAAGAAAAAGCAAAGGTGTCGGTGCGGCAAGAGTACGGTCTAATCTTCTTGGGGTGATCTGCTCTTTCGGACACATAAAACGGTTCATGGAAAAACACATCTCTGTTAATTAATAGTCTATTGTTGTAGATATCATGTAAAAATTTCATCCTAAACAATTTTCTACGCTCACTGAGTTTCTCCCAATGTAGGGCATGTTTCATGTTAGTGACACTCGCTCCAAGTTCGTAATAGTTTAATACAAATCTACCACATTGATTTTGTACCTTTTCAAGTTTGTCTATTAAATAATTTTGGTGTGGATCCCAGACAGCTGAGGCGTATTCCATACACGGACGGATATATGTAAAGTATAAAGTTTCTCTAATTTTCCTCGGGGCTTGCCGAAAATTTCTCCGTACAAAATTAAGCATTCGTATTGCCCTTAGGGCTATCATTTCAACATGTCCCGTCCACGTTAAATCATTAGATAACATAACACCTAGGTATTTTACATTTGAGCTAGGTTTAATTATTTCATTATTTATCATGTACACGGAAGTAGTGGGATTTTTTTTTCTTAGTAAATTTAACATGCACGCACTTTTTAACATTTAGGTTCATTCTCCAATTTTTACACCATACAGAAATTTTTTCTAGATCACTCTGTAAAGTATTAATATCGTTAAAATCATTAATTAATCTATAAATAACACAATCGTCCGCAAATAATCGGATATATGATTGCATGCCAGAAATAATGTCGTTTATATAGATCAGGAACAGCAGAGGACCCAGTACCGAGCCCTGGGGGGACACCAGACTCGACTTTTACATACTCAGATTTTTCCCCACCGAGCACGACACATTGCCCTCGTCCACTTAGGTAATCTTTAATCCAAGCCAGTACGTTGCTATGCAGTGACAGTAAGCTAAGTTTATAAAATAACAAATCATGATCTACAAGGTTTAGTGCTGGAGGCCCCTAGTTCCAAAACAGTCGAGTAGCCAACGGAATATTTTCGCGATCAGTTAAATTTTGCAGTTTATAGCGCAACCTCACTACACCGCCGCACCCCACCAGAGTCTGCAACGATGGAGGAAGGGTTCGCCGTCAACTTGGCCACGCCGCAACTGACATCCCACATGTTCAACGCGTTACGTCACACGGAGAACCCGTGGTGATCCAGTGGGTGGTTCCACTATTCAATTCCCGAAACTTTGTCAAGAGAGGAGGCTTATCTGCCCACCCAAAAGCAGACTAATCCCACTGATAAGAAAAAGATTTAAAAAAAACAGAAACAAAAGAACGCAATGACAGGCGTGTACACCGCCGCCGCTTCCACCGTGACGCATCTACTGGAGATACCTTATCCGCACTTTCTTCTTTTTGTGCTTGCATTCCGGTTTGACCCACTAAAAAAAAAAGGCGACAGGACAGACAAACGAAAAGAAGAGAAAGAAAGAAGGCGTGTCCCAGTACGCGGATGACAGCCGAACAGAAGCGGGACGGCTTTTTAGAAAACGGAAGAGTCGCGTCTTCCCCGTCCCCGGTCGCCCTTCGTGCGCGCAAGACCTCCCCCTCCCAGCCACCACGACCGTTTTCCGAACGGTCCAAGGCGAGGGCAGTGAGGCGCCTCGACGTCACCGACCAGGACCCCCTCTCGCGCCGTCGACGATAAGAGCCAGTGTTACTCATTCGGCGCGCACCATTGACTGGGAGCGAACGCGCCTGTCTTCGACGAGGGTGCATGGTGCCCTGTCCCGTCCTTCTGGTTACCTGTGGGACTCTTGAAGACCGACCATGAGCTCACTCCTTGAGGACGACGGCGGAATGCCCACGATCGGCAGCTTCTTCGCCGGCAGCAATGTGCTTGTCACCGGGAGTACGGGATTTCTCGGAAAGGTGAGCTCTCGTGCTGACTCCCTTCGTGCACTGCCTGCAGTGTTTGGTTGGTTGAAGCACGTCGGATCGTGCGCTGCCATGTTTCTTCTGGTCAACTCGGCTTTGCAACTTTTCGTGCGTTCGGACCGCGGTGGTCCGAACAGCCGGTGTCTTGATTTTTTGGCACCCTAAAGAGTTTGCAACCCTCCTTTTGTGATAAGTGTCTCGTATAAGACTCGACTAGATATAAGCGGCAGTTAGGCGTTTGCTTGTTGTAGTATGTAGAGAGTATTCACAAGTAGCCATAGCTTTGTGCTTTACGGTAAAGCGCGTGTCTGGAGCGAGAGTTCTCCGGATTCTTTTTCACCGTCAAAATGGTTCATAGCAGGCAAGTTGATTTCTCAACAACTGATTGTGATAACGTGTTATTATATTTTATAGCAATGCAAGCTTCAAATTAAGCCAGGGACAATGCTCAGTAGTAAGGTATGTGAACTTGGCCATTTGTGCAATTTGGTTTCGCACCGGTGCCTATTGTAAATTCATAAGTTTGTTTTTGATAGTAGACTAATTCTTTGGACAGCCATTTCTCTGGATTTAAATATACACAAGAAACGGACACCGGCTTTCTTGCGTGTAACTCCTGAATTTATAAGTACGTGCCTCTCTAATTGTTTTAAATACGGCAATGACGATGGGAGAAGCGCAAAAATATTAAAATATAGGAGTGAATTTCTTAAAGATATTTTGTGTTCTTGTTAAACGCATGTTAAGAGACATCATTGCGTTAATTAACGAGCTATACATCAGGTATAACAAATCGGCACAAGATAGAAGCGGATCCAGCATTGGAGGCAAAGAGCGCGCGCTTTGTTTCAAGTGGTAGCTTGCGCCACCTAGCCGAGCAACATTTCCATCCCTTCCCTTTAAATTTTGCAAACGTGGTCGTCACATTTTGCTAGCTGAACCGTTTGCTGCAAATGAAAGTATCTGTTCGTGTTTCCTAAATTTATAACTTCTGTTGGCTCAAAGTAAATGCATATCTAATTAGACTTCTTTAAAATTACATTCATTTTACGCCACGTTTTTCTTTTCTTTTTTACTTGAACTTTGTATTGAGGCGACAAACGCAATCTGCCGTATCGAATAAAGTGAGTGGCCCCTACCCGCTCTAGAGATAGTTCCTTGTTTCTCGGTAAAGGCACGGTCACACACTTGCAACCGAGTAGGATCGACAAAGACCGGTTTTTAAAGGCCCGTTCACACTCTTGCGACCTCTTAAACTGGGTTCCTTAAAACCTCTTACAACGGATGGATGGATGAATACGGCTGAGCCCTTTGGATCAGGCGGTAGCTTACGACACCTAGCCATTTTGTCTTACCATTTAAGCTTAGAATATTTAGAGGAGATACTGGCGCCATCCAGAGGATATACTGGCGCCATCTATTGGGTAGCACTGTAAACTTGGCGGTGCGGCATATTTTCTATTTCTCTCACGCATTATCCTTTCTTTCTTGGCTCGGAAAGCTTTTGTCAACGTTATAAACAAGCCTTTCTTATAGGTATAAAGCACATTTGACCTCGGAAATCCCTCAAAACATTCGCTCTTGCGAAATGCAGTTTCAGGGTCACCGCATAGATGGCGCCACAATGTCAGTGTGTTCCCTCGTCCTAAGAAAATTTAAGAAGTTTTAACAGATCTCGTCTCTCTCGGTCGTACTCGGTTGCAAGAGTGTGAACGGGCCTTTAGGCTCTTGCGACGGCTTAGTACCTGCTTCGCAGAAGCGCATCCGGTCCTACGCCGCCGCAAGAGGCTTAAAAACCGGTCTGGTGTTTGTCGGTCCTATACGGTTGCAAGATTGTGAGGGGCCTTAAAGGCCGACCAGCAAGCAGAAAGGAGAAAGCTTACTCTCCATTCTCCTCGATTTTCTTCTCCCCGTTTTTCCCGCTCCGGAAAAGAAGGAAAGCACCCCTCCTTTTTACGTCGCCGTTTATAATGAGAAAATATTAGTCTCGCAGCCAGTTAGTTATCACACCAAGAAATGCAGAAGTCGCACTTTCTTTCTTTCTGACGCTAGCCTTCACTTCGACATCAGGACTTGAAGTACCGACAGTGCCGTGGGTGCTACGTGCTCGCCGGTCCAGTCCTACGCCTATCTTTCCCCACATGGCTACTGCCCCGCCTATGCCTACGCGCAGAGAGCGGGGTCAGGCGATCAAAGGACGCGGTGGAACGGTCCGGCCAGCACGTAGCTCCCACCGAACCGTCAGCTTTGGGCTCTCGCTATTCTTCTCTCGCATGATGGCATCTGCTTGCCCCATCGGGTTCCTCACCTGGTTCGTTCATTTTAACTGTCTAGAAATGCTTTTACCGACAAGAGACTAACACAGACAGCTTTTTCTTCTAAACGATAACCTTTTCTTCTTTTTTTTTCTGGTCGAGGTTTTTTATTTTGGATATTTCCTAGTTTTTTTATAGCTCTTTTTTATTAGAGAACAAAATATAGTTATCTACTGTTTCAGCAACCATATGAAATACTAAAACAAAACAATTTTTGCGAAAAACTAATTTTTCAAAATTTTCCGATTTAAAAAGTGAGAGAAATTGCTCACGCCAATACATCACTCTGTCGCAACCAGTACATAGCGAACCTCTCTGAATCGTAAAATGCCGTGCTTACCTAATATTCTCGGAATTCATACTTAGCGAAATTACGATATTACGTGACCGCAAAAATAGTTGTTTGCAGAGCAAGAAACGTTGAGATCTTCGAGCCTTCATGTTTTTTGTTTTTTTTTGTGCTTCTCCAAGAAAAGATTGCGGGACGACGTCCTAAAAGACTACACATGTCAAAGGAGGAGACTGCGGTGGAGCATCAGCTCACCGTTTCCTGCTGAGCTTGGCACGACAATGTTCGACCCTCTCCTAAAAGAAGCAAACGCTGAAAATGTAGACGATTCATTAAGTGCCATGACCTTAAAAGCTCTGCTGTGACTCTCTCAAGACACCTGGGAATCCTCACACAACCCCTTACTACGCGTAAAAACGGCTTGGAATGGCATGTGAGTCGTCGTCATTTGTTGGTGACATATCTGCTCTTGAAGATACACCGTGCAACCAAAACTTAACTCAGCGCATAAAAAAAATGCATAACCAGAAGTTTGACGCCCGTAGACCTCCGAGCTGAGAGTGATGTGGGAGTGACGCCTCCCTTTCATCACCTAACCGTCGTTCCCAGCGTGTCTGGATGAACGGAAGCGTAACACGTGGCAAAAGATAGACATAGGACCGGTCCGACGAGCACGTAGCTTCCACGGTACTGCGAGCTTATGAATGAAAGGAATATGGTCCTTCCCGAAAAGAAACTCGTGAGCCCGTCATAGAATAACCCGAAGAGCGATCCACAAATCCGAGTCAAACGATAGCAATGACAGCTGTGGCTTTCTCTCCGCGTGTCCCTGAATCCAGGACAACAAAGCCTCCTATATCTCAAAACGCATACCTTCAGATCTTTATTTCGTGGTTACTGTATCGCTCGACCAAAGCCCATGCCTGGAGGCATCGTTGTTTGTTCTTTGTTTATCTGAACTTTGTTGAAGAGGTCTATTCTTCAAGAAATTTCATTTATTTTGGGACGGCTCACACATTAAATGTAATTATTTCATTCATTTTTTTCCCGTTTAGTCGGGACACCGGAGTTGTCACGATAAACGATTATCTTTTTAGCTCCATGTATTCTATGCGATAATAGCAACAGTGTTTGTATAATCCTGAATTGCTGCGACCCCTCCAAAAATAGCCTGCGGACACACTGTATACGACGGTAATAATTAGATACGTTCTATAAGAGCCTGGTATTTCTTAAGAGGGGAGAAGCGCGCGCACACACCGATTGTGGCAGTAATGACATTACTGTAATTAAATTGCAGTAATCAAATTACATTTCGTGGTAATCAGTAACGTAATAAATTACTTCTATAGGCTGGTAATTTAGTAATGCGATGAATTACCTCAGGAAGTAATTTTGAGAAAATTACTCATTACTTTTGAAATTACTTTTGTAATAAACGAGAAAGTTTGTTTGCGAGATTTAAGAAAGTATAAGAATTATTTTGCATGGTGAAATAGACATTAGAGCAAATAAACGACGGCCATCCGAGAGCAAAGCCTCGTACGAAGAACTCGACAGAGCACAAAGGCGGGCTCGAAAGGCGGACAAAAGCTTACGTGTAAAAACGTCACTGGAAGGCCACGGCTCACGAACTCCAGACAAGACAGATCACACGAGGATACTATACTTCCCTCATTTCTAAGCTGACAGTATGGTGAAAGCTACGAGCACGACAGAACGAATCAACCACCTCGTTTCAATCACCTGACCCGTCCCTTTCTGTGCGCGTGGCTATGAACGTGAGCGTGGTTTCGTGGCGAAAGACAGACGTGTGACTGTTCCAACGAGCACGTAGCTTCCACTGCACTGTCAGCTTAGGGATGAACGGCTTGTAGGCTACAAGGCGAAGGTCACATCAAGAGTGAGGTCAACACATTTTAAAACTTAAAAGTACAGGACAAACACCCAAGTCTTCTTGCTATTTCGCCATTCAAGTTCATATCGTAATTTCGGAGCATTGTGAACAACAAACGACCGAAGGAAAGAGTTTATACCAAATGCCTTGCCAGGGCATTTGGGAGAATAGGATTAAAAGAATAAATTGGATTATGGCCGAGGCGGAAGAATAACGTTTCACTTCACGGCTCGTTTATGAAGGGCGATTCACACACTTGTATTGAGTCCGACTGAGTGAGACTGTAACCGGTTTAAGCCTCTTTCGACCGCGCCCAAAAATGTCGGTTGTGATTGGCTTAAAACCCGTTGCCATAGCAATTCGTAAAAGGATTAACGCCGCAAGCCGTTGCAGTCGCACTTGAGGCCTAGTGTGTGAACCAGCGGAACCATGAAACGATTTTGAAATCGAATTTTATCCACGGCACGTCGTAAAAGGTTTGAAAACAAAAACAAAACCACAAAAATAGAGACAATAACCAAATCCGTCATAGACCGTTTAAAATATAAGCGGACTCTTTTTATATCTTCTTTCCTTCGAAAGCTCTGCCTTTTCACTGCGATGCATCCGCGGTACCAAAGCACGTAAGCCAAGTCCACGTCGCCTATTGGATAGGAGCCTATGCACACCAGCACCGTGATCATAAACAATAAATAACCGGCGAATGTTTCTTAAAAACTTTGTCAAAGAATATTCCGATCCAGATTTTGTAGCATAATTAGCGATGTGTCGAAAATTGACGAATTTCATATCGCTCGGAGTCGAAGCATTTGCGCCATCTATCGTGTAATAAACGAAAGAAAAGAAAGATCAGACTGCGCCTGTGCTGTTATCCCAGGAGCGTCGTCGGCGTCGTCTGCTGAGGAGAGCTCGCCCGCACGCACTGCATGCCGGTCGCGTTTTCTGCTATCTGCCGAAAAACATGGCGTCGGTGGTGATCGTCGACGTGGTCGGCACGGTGGAAGCGTATCCTTCCGCGTAAAGCGCTATCCTTGGCTGAATTCTCGTCGTGTGTCGCGATGATGAGCCAGCACATCCTAGGAGGGAAGATTCATCTACTCGTGCGGCGGTCAAGGTTGTGGCGGCACCCTCAAGACGGCAGAAACACTCGTGCCGTCGTCTGTGTTTACTTCAGGCTTACTTGGACCACATTGGTGCTTTCTTAGCATTTGTGACCTCGAACATCACCCTGATTTCTTATTTTGCACATTCCGTGCGTGTGCTCAGGTTCAAGGTATTACTGGTGCGTACTGTATTTAAAGGCGTGCAAGAAAGATACGAATTTGGACGCGTTTTCATCACACGAGGAAAGTGATTGGTGTTAGCATTTCTCAACTCTCACAACATCTATGTGATCACCAAATCATATTTCTACGTTGCTGAATCGCTGCTAAGATTCCATCGTCTTTTGCAATTGTAGAAAAGGTGTGTGGCGAGATTTGTACTATTGGTAAGGTCTTGTGTTAAAGTCGTGATCGTCCAATATGGCGCACTTCATCTTTTTGTTTTCTTTTTTCATCCACACTGCCCTGCGAGCCTATCCTGACAAAATAAAAGTTAAGAAAGCTTGAGCCCATGGAAAACTCTGTCCATTTTCTGCTACGCCAGTGAGGGGCAGCACGTCCCCACCTTTTAAAAGGCACCACGGAAACAGCTGGCGACGGTGAAGCGGCCGTCCTGCTGACGTCCTGCTGCGCTTGTTGCAGTGGTTGCAGGAATGTGTACGCGCGGCGCAGAGCGGTTGTTCCATCGCTCCGGTCACAACGGACGCAATCGTAGCTAACGCGCTCGTTGCAAGTGCCCGAACTACAGTTCGTGCATTCCGGAGCTTAAAAACAAACGGCCGCAATTTCACCGCTTGCCACTCGAAGAACCACGTCGAAGCGCTAAGTGCAGGCTCATCGTTTTGAGGGACCCCAGGTAATCGGTGCATGCACGCCATATTCCGTGCGTTGGAGTCGCCACTACTTGTCCGATTCCGGCGAGGAATTGGAGGCTTTGTCGGAAGGCTCTCCGCTCTTTCCAACAGGCGTACCGGTGTATGGGACCAGGCTCGTGCTGTCGCAGTCGCGCATCATATCTATAGTATGTTGCAGGTTAAGAAGGTAGGTCGAGGAGAAAAAATGTGGGAGAGGAGGAAGTGGACGCACCGCTAGTGAGGGGAGGTAGTTTCCTCCTTTCCTCGCCACCGTTGTGTACATTTTCTTCTCTCCCACCTTCCTTTCCCTCGCCCTACCTTCTTGAGTTGTCACCGAATAGAGTTGAATTTCGCTCAGCTGCGATGTTTCCATGGCTATCGCGGTGATGAGAGGCGTCGATTCAGAAAATATGTCGCTGGCATCGGCTCCATCAGCGCAGTAAAACCCTGCCGTAAAACCTCCCGGCAGGCCACAAGATCGCCGCTAACGTTCCCATCCTCCTACTGCCGAGAAAACTTACGGTTCACGTGCCTGAGTACGTCACGACCGTCAAAATTACGCCGCGGCTTGCTTTGGTGTGAGTTGGGGAGGAAGAACTCGATATTTCTTGAATTTCGCGTAGAAGTGAAACCGAAACGAAAACGGATGCCTGTTTGGCGTAAAGTGAACATTGAAGGTTTAGTTTAAAAGTTATTTGGCAAAAGTAAAAAGGTCATTTCAGAGCCCCTTTAAGAACGAGATACTATGGCCCGAGGCAAGGGGCACTGAAAATAATTTTTTTTAACAATCTACATGAGACACGCGTTGTCAAAAAATAAATTTTACTCTTATGGCGTGAGACGCGACTTAGTCGGTAGTCACCTCCTTTCCACTTGTTTTCTTTCTCGGCATTTGGGCGCGTGGAGAAGTGGATCGGCTTGGCCATCACGTTGAGCTGGAGAGAGTGAACGACCATTCCGTGACGTCATGAACTTTGCGCGCAGAATTTGAAATAAATCTCGCGCCGACACTATTGCTCTAATTTTTTTTTTTTAGGTAACATTCATTTTTTGACACGCATTCCCGACCAGACTGGTTATAAAAAAAAAATCTTGTTTTCTTTTTAGTGGTTTTTTAAAGGGGTCGTGAAGCGATATCGGGTTCGAATGTTCATGACTTTGCGGAGGCGTACTGGTCCTAGTCTGGCCCAATGTACACTCGCATAGACCACCGCTGGTTTAGAAACTTCTTTGTCACGGTGAAATCGCGAGGATAAAAGGGGACTATTTCTTTCAGTCTCTCCTTCGCAAAGCTTGATGACGTAATTGTGGGATCGAAACCACCCGGCTGACGGCGGTCGAGCGCGGCTCATAGCTTGGACACGAGAACTACGTGAGCACTCGACTTCGACCCGTGACAATCAATAGGGAGTTTTCGTAGACCGTGTTTCCCCCTCCGGTCACCTTCCGCAACGAAGAAACCGCCACTGCGCCTGCGTGCCGATGGCCTTGGCTGTAGAGTTCCGGGTAGCGGAGGGGGAAACACGGTCTACTAAAACTCCCTAATGCCTCGGCGGACACTCGGGGCTCCGTTGCCAGCCACTGCGGTGATGAGGATAGCCGAACTGTAACACATCCTGGAGCTCAGCGCGCGTTTTCCACTTTGCCTACCCCTGTGCGGGAATATGATGAACGTTGGCGGCAAAGTATATACTCCATACACCCTTAAAAACCGACCTGCAATATATTTTTGACAAGGTTGAAAATTCTCCTCGCCACCCTTCCTTATTCCTTCTCTACAACTGCTATCTTGTCGGCGGGGAACTCCTTTTGTTGCTGCATCTTGCGGTCGGAAAAGTCCGGAGCCTATCACAGCTTATTTTTAAATAAAAAAAAACACGAAAACCTGTCATCGTTTAACTAAGGACCTTCACCGTTGAATGAACAGCGAAACCGGTTAGTCAGATCTAAAAAAAAGAAGCTAGTCATTATGTTTAACACTTATGCCGTGTGCGCCAGCAAAACGATCCTTTTCAGTATGGTTCACTTTGAGGCGCATGAGGCTGTTGCGATGTAAACATAAAGATCCAAGTTTGGGTACATACTATAGTGCAAATAAAATGAACACTAAATACTGCGTCAATGTATTGAAAAGTAATGTCAAAATAGTTTCATTACTTTTAGAAAGTAGTTGTAATGCAATGTCATTACTTCTAATCTGCGGTAATTTGTAATGTCATTTAACTACATTTTAGCAGTTTTCAGAAAAGTAATTAGAATTTAATTACTTTTTAAAAGTAATTTTGCCATCACTGGGGCACACCTTTAATCGGCGCTTCCCTAAGCACGCAGCCCTGTACCTTTGACTGCGTTGTCACAAAAAGTTGTCCCCTAGTGATGGCGGGAAGATTAGACTATAGAGGGTGTTTTGTCCAACTTTTTTTTTCTACAGAGCTCGGCGTTTGCCCAGAACAAACCCTGTGAACCGGATGTATTACGTCATCTTCCTCGATCGACAGCGGGGCACATGTACCTGGCTTTCACGCGACGTCAGTCCGCCCCTATTTCTGGTGTCCAGAAGCGCCTCGTTAACACAGCGGAAGCTTCTACCCTGTCACGCGCCCTTCCCTCATTATGAAGGGAAAGGGCGCCAGATGGGAGGAGCTTCCCTTTTATTCTTGACCAAGTGACGTCAGTGCCGGCTATGTATTAGACAAGAGCGCCGTGTCATCCTTGAGTTGGGACTGGTGTTCAATTGGTGCTTCACTTGAATTAGAATCGACTCCACTCGAACACTGATGCGGCGTTCGGCTTCAATTAAAGCCCCATTCAAACACTAATGCATCGTTTGGCTGAACATTGGCAGCCATATCGTGCGTCAAAAACGGGAAAAAAATCTTGTCTTTATGGGTATAGTTCTCCACCTAACCGCGGTACGATTGGATATTCTTTCGAATAGCTAATCGATTTCTTTTGTCTGAATATGTAGCCATAGTCTTTGCACTTTTTTTTCTTTGCATTTTTGTGCAACTGTTATTTATTTAGGTATTTATCTCCAAAAACATGACGAAGCGTCGAAGCATATACGGTACAGCCAAGTAGAATTCACTAGAGAAAAAAAAACTCGTTTGTGGAACATAAAGAGGCAACACATCAGTAGAATGTTAAAAACGAAATCAATTAAATATCAAATGTTAGAAAGTTTAAGGTTTTTGTTTCGTATTTCCCACTAAAAGTAAACGCAGTTCTGCGAACTCGAAAAGAACGCAGCTTATCTGGGCCGTCCAACACCCCTAGTCGGTCCCAGGTCAAGAACGAAGTGGAAGCTGCTCCCATCTCTTTCTCCTGTAGCAGCGCGAATGCTGAAAAGAAGCCGACCGCCTCTCCAGCGTTCGTTCCGCCAAAGTGGAAAGAGGTGGGACGAGCTTCCACTTCAGTCCTAGGTGACGAGTCTCCACGTCACCTAACGAAAGCCAGCGCGGGACTCGGATTCGATAGTGTTGCGTCGCCATTCGGCTGGGGCGCGTGTTTGATCGGTGAAGACGCCCGTGTGTCGGCCAAACGCTGGCTCTTAGCTGCTCTCGTTTCCAATCCAGGCTCCGTGCTAGCCGCTGTAAGCAAAGTCAAAAAGAAAAAAAAGTGACGATTATTTTTTTTATAAAATGTTAAATACGTTCTACGTATTCGATTTAAATCATATTTATTCGATCGAAATCAGATTAATTAGATTTAAATTTGTGCAGCTAGAAAATAGGCATTTTTTTCACTGGGTGTATTTTTAAACACGACAGATTGATTGATTGATAAATGCGTAGGATCACTGAAAACAAACTGGAAGAAAGAGTTACCTTAACCTAATTTACAGTTTATTTGGCAGTTAAAAAATACGAAAAGGCAGCTCCCAAACCACGGTTTGGGTTATGCGTATTACGTAGACAAACCACCACAGCGAAGCTTGCGGAACAAAAGGGAAAAGCCCGATTCGAGGCTTTTTTTATACCTCCAGCGCAACTTGCTTACAAATATGCTCGTTTCTGACCTAACTGAAGCATCCTCTGTTGTCAAAGCAAGTTACCAGCATCGTGTAAAAGAGCTTGAGTTTATCGGTACGATAACGATTCCCGATACACGGGTATTAGAGAGTTTTAGTAGATCGTTCCGATAGCTCCGATACCCCCGAGAACGATACTATATATGTAAGCGCAAAGGCGGAGGCAGAGTATCGGGTATCGTTATCGGAGTCATCGGAACGATCTACTAAAACTCTCTATTGCTATTGACGCCTTTGTTACACGAACCGTGTACCAAGCCGCCGGCAGAGTATCGGGTATTAAGAGAGTTCTAGTAGACCTTCCGGTTGCCGGATAACGATACGATACATGCGAACCGGCGGATCATCGGGTGTGGTTATCGGAGCTGCTATAACGATCTGCTAAAACGTTTCATTGTTAAGAAAGTTTCAGTATATCGTTCTGATGGCTGTGATAACGATACCCTATATACTCCGCCGATGCGCTTGCACGTCTACATCGTATCGCTATCGGGTGTCGTCATCTGAGGTATCGCAACATTCTATTAAAATTTTCTCTGATATTGCAGTTATTGGAACGATGTTACTAAAACTCCTATTTCGTTATCGGAGTTATGGGAATGATCTAATAAAAATTTCTAGAGTCGACATGCCTCCGAGCGGTGTTAGTTGTTCGTCGCATCTTCTCAAGGCCTTATGGTTTATTGGAAACTTTGGTGACCTCAACGGCACGTACTGCCTACAGACCAACGCTGTGCTTACAAACGTCCGCGTTTGCTCACACAAGGTGTGTGAACTGCGCATGCGCCAAGTTAGTTGACAGCAGCGCCACCACAGCGGACTGGCGTTAGAAACGCGCGTTGGTGTATGCAGGCTGTTCCACGTAACATTAGGCCAAAGTTTAAAAAAATATTTGGGTGTATTTTAGAAACACTAAACCATTTTAATAAGTTGTTCCTTGCTTGGAGAAAGTCTATTTCTTCTGTTTTTCCTAATTAACTAATTAATTACGATTAATATGAACTTTTGAAATATTCAGTTTAGAGCAAAAAGTTATAATGGAAAGATTGTATAGCATCCTCGAAAACATCCAGCTCAGTGGTTTATGTGAAGAACCTTAATATGATTCTTTTATTGTACCTAAGAAAAAGCCCGCCAAGTACACACACACAAAAAAATTAACAAATACGTTGCTTCGCGCTTATACAGGGGCGGATCCAGAACTCCGTTTTGGGGGGGGGGGGGGGAAGATTTTTAAGGATACTATTCTCCCATTCTTTCTTGCGCAAGGGGGCTCCACCCATGTTAAATTGCCCTCCGAGAAGGGGGAGGAGGGGGGTCGACTTTGTTTGGGGAGGGGGGGGGGGGCGCGCCCCGTCGCCCCACCCCCCCTCCCCTTGGACCCGCCACTGCGCTTATAGCTCGCCTTTTATTTCATCGCTCCCAACCGTGGCTTGAATAAACTAGGCCTGCATGCTGAATAGAGCCTTGAGGACAAGGCGCTGTTAAAAGACTCGCGTTTTTTCGTGTTTTTTTTTTTTAAATATAATTTGCGCGTTCTTTTTAATTTTAGGAAAACGAATTTTGTTAGAGATTTTCTTGACAAAAACCACTGAATTCGATGTTTCTGAGGATGCTCTACAACTTTGTTTTTGGAACTCTTGCTCTCGATTGAATATTTCAAAAGAGAATTAATTCATGGTAATTAATTATTTTATTGGACAAAATACAAAAATAGCCTGACTGTGTCCAAACAGTGAACGGACTTACTATTTTGGTATCGTTTTTTTTTTTAATGTACCAAATTATTTTTAAACTTCGGCTAAATTTACGTGGATCACCCTGTAGAGCTTGGGAGGGCAACCCCCAAGGCGTGTGCGTGAGAGCGACACGTAATCAGCCTTTTTTCTAGTATTAACTTGAAAACCTACGGAAATTGCAACGGCTCAGTATGGTCGCCATTGCATTCGCCCCTTTAATTCTAAACACCTCATAGTTATACTAGACTCAAGGACAGTCCCCCGTGCCCTTCTAACAACTGACCGTATCGTCACGTTTTTCGCCACCATATAGTGGTCCGAAAATGTAATCCTCGTTATCAATTTACAAGGTATGAGATTTGAACCTCGACGTTAATGTCATCTGCATAAGTGTTTCTTTTCTCACCTTTTTCTCTTTTTATGGTAAACTGTTGGCAACACACTGTTGGCAGCACACTCACGTACGCCGCAGAAATTATAAAAGACTCAAAGGCGCCTTTACATGTCAGCCATATCGAACAGAACCTCGAAAATAAAAAAAGATCCTGCGCGTAACGAGGTCCAGCACCGTCGTTGGCTTTAAATAGACGTCTTCAGTATGGATTACCAGTCATGAAGTTAGTACGACTCCAAATATTTTTGCGGAAAGGTCTTGTGTAATCTGCTTCATTCCTGTCCTCTTTGAAATAATCAACTGCGCGATTTCTTATTCAGGCAAATATACGCGTATATAAAGCAAGCACCGGCGAGGTTAGGTGCTATACCATGAGAAAGTCTGTAATGTCAAACGAAACCGTGCGTATCTCGAGTTCAGTCTAACGGCCTCAGTCTAACTTCTTCCCGAATTATTTTACGACAAAATTTTTTGGGTGTGCATGGTCGTTATAAAAGGGAAACAAAATAGATTAGCTCGAAGATTCACGGTTTCTCTTTCTCGGCCGTCAAAAGAAACAGGAAACAACTTTCATTAGGAAAAGTAATGACATTTATTTTATTACTTTGTTTCCTGCTTGGTCCGTATCTCTAAGTAGTTTATTTGACCTTTTCGCACTTTCATCGAAGTGATGTTTGTTTTTATGGGAATCAGGTTGAGCAAGGGAGGGGAAAAGGGAATATTAATGGTTCAGTGTAATAAATTAGTCGGCTGTATTAAGGATCTTGTGTTTGCCGCTCATTTATTTATTTCTCGTCCCGGGTCAGTGCGCAAACTGCAAGCAGTTGTTACTTTCGAAGTTCATCGCGGTCATTCTTTTTGTCGTAAACACATGCTGCGAAAACAAGTCTGGGCTTGTCAACTAATTTCTTTTGTAGTATATGAAAACGAGAGTAGATTTGTGTGGCTGCAAGTGCGTCGTGTCTTAAAGAGATACTGAGTCGAAACCCAATATGTACGGAAAACACA
Organism: Ixodes ricinus; assembly: GCA_037355805.1. Classification (NCBI taxonomy): domain Eukaryota; kingdom Metazoa; phylum Arthropoda; class Arachnida; order Ixodida; family Ixodidae; genus Ixodes; species Ixodes ricinus. Next base: position 78,232 of record JAZHYW010032951.1, on the reverse strand, counting down.
AAGAAATAAATAGAATAGGACCAGCTTCACCTGTAAATTACAACCGCATGCTTGTATTACGAGCGGATGGCTATATCTTTCGTTCTAAATGCAGGAAGTTAGGCGAGCGCTTCAAAACCAGCCATCGAAGAGCGCGATGCATCGTGGGAGATCGGCGCGCTCTTGACGTCATCATGTCATGCAGGGCCAAATGTACCGTAGTATTTAGCTTTGCCACTCGGAAGCATCATGCGCATTGAAATCTCGCTTAGTTGAAGTACCTTAGGGCGGTAGCATATCACAGGGGGATTGCGGAGCCGGCGGAGCTGCCTTGTGTGTGAGGCCCGACCAGAGCGATGAGAGCGGCCGATAAGCGATTCCGCCCACCGATCTCAGGTGTCTTACACACCTTTTACGATCCAATCCCCGTGGACGACAACATCGCTCGCTTACGTCGTCGCGACGATCCATGGGTATGTTCTATGCGCTCTCCCAGGCTCTGGCTTTCCGCGCACGTCCCGACTTCAAGCAGCAAGAGACAAGAAACGAGGACTTGAAACTGAACCCCGCGGAGACAAACGCTGGAACCACGGACACCAGGAAAAAAGCTACGATCCCACTCACCAAGCAACCACCAAGGACTAGCTAAGAACGCTAGGCCTATAGCAGGATACTCCGACGATCCTGGCCAAGACTATCTGCCAACCTACCGGCTGGCTTGCTGAATGGAATAGGCCCACGCGACCTTTGTGGACCCTTCTCGTATGATTAGTTTAAAATCTTACCTATTTTCCGGTAAGAGGCCAGTCTCATGAAGATGGTTGAGCGTGTTGGTTTCTAATTTACGATAACGGAAAAGGGACTTTGAAGATCAAAATACAACGAAACCTGTGTTGTCTGTTTGTCTTCGATGCCCCTCTTTCGTTATCGTAAATTAGATGCCAGTCTCTTCCCCTCGTCTTTTCCGTGTTTTCAGATGCATCGGTGGCGAACGCGCTCGTCAAGAAAGGGACGCTCATCGATACTATCTCCTTTTCTGTGTGTTATGGAGCTCAAATGAACGCCATATGGATTGCCTTCGCAACGTGGGTAATTACACTTCTTTTAGTACGTCCATTTTATTCCGACATGACGCGAAACACCAGCACATGCCGAGTTAAAGCAGTTGCTAGGAGCTACTCAATACCGGTCCAATCTTCTCTGTCGAGCGTCACGTCAGCATCGAGTTGCGAATGCCTCCAGCGGTTCATATATAATCGGTTGAAAAAGATCGTTCCCGAAGCGGTCACCAAGACGCAATCTAACGGAGCGGTGCCAGCGCGGTTTTGCTCCCAATGTGAACAGCTGTAGGTGGCTTTTTCTGGCCCTATTGTAGTTTAAGCGTATCTTCTTCGACCGTCGACTTCTTCCCGCATTCCCGAGGCCACTCAAAAAGCCGCGGCGATTTGTTTCTGTGCTCACCCCTTTGTAGAACCGTGCGGGCCGTCTCATTTTAGTGACGATAATGGTTGTGCTGATTTCGTGGCCATCGAGCTCTTAGCTGTCGATCAAGGCGGTTATCCTAACATCGAGAGAGATAGACATTCGAGCCTGTTTAAATTGACATTTCGTAGCGTTGACATTACATCGCACAGACACAATCCCCAAACCACCCCAAACAAGCGTTGCCGGAAAGGCCACGCACCTGACATTGAAACCAATTGGGGACAACTCCGCTGTGCCTTTCTACACCAAAGTGCCTCGGTACTGCGTTCAGGCCCAAGTAATTTCTATGAGTGAGCGTACTTCCCATCGTGGTTTCACAGACACCCACCAGGTGTTCTTTAGTTGTTATTTATTCCAGTTTAAAATATGTTTCCTTGTGTTTTGCTAGGACATATTGGTACTTGTGAGGTCCTATCTCAACCCACTTCACGTTGAAGCAAAAAGATGAGCTCCGAAATTTGGCTTCCTTACCCTTTTAATATAGACCTACTCAGACGGTGGCTTCTGAGAAGCATGCGACTCAGGAAACTATTCGGCGCAGCAACGCCTACCCTTGGAAGTAATCATCCAGTTACTTGGTGCCATGGAATCAAGTAATCTGATCATCTCCTTGTTTTTGTTGCATCGATTGTTTGTCCCCCATGTTCTAAACAAATGCATCGGTCTGCGATTGCAGACGGATTGTGTTTAGGGCTAGGGTTTCATAAAAAAAATGTTTTCAAAAAATAAAACGCAAGAATGTAGCACGCAAAACTTAACCGACCTACATTTTGCTAATTTAACGGGATGCTTTTCCCTTTAAATTTAGCGGGGAAATTCAATCGACGTATGCGTACAAAACTTGAACTGAAACCCGCTTTAACGTATTCGACGTTTTGCTGGAGTAGACCAAGTGCACGCGGGACGTAATGTTAACGTGCTGCTCCGTAAACACCAATTTCACATACTGTCGTCCTGTGTCTATAGTTTTAGTAGGTCCTTCCTATACCTCCAATAGCGATAGCCGATAACGATATGATACATGTGCAAAGGCATGAGCGAAGTAGAGGGTATCGCTATTGGTGTTACGGTCCGTTCACACTCTTGCAACCGAGTTCGACCGAGAGAGACCAAACCGGTTTTTAAGCCTCTTGCGATCTCTTAGGACCAGCTCCGCTGCAGCCGAGCTGGTCCTAAGAGATCGCAAGAGGCTTAAAACCGGTTTGGTCTCTCTCGGTCGAACTCGGTTGCAAGAGTGTGAACGGGCTTTATTGGAACGATCTACTAATGCTCCCTAAAAGAGAGTTTGGGGTAGAAGGCTTCTCCCTCTCTGCTACGCTGTCCGCAACGAACACGTCGATAATGTGCATAGACGGGCATGGTTACCCTTGCCGGCAGAGATCAGGATCTCGTAGTTGGGCGTTGCGAAAAAGCAAACGATCAAAGAAAGCTCCCCAATATCTGCCGAACTTATAATAACCGGCTGTACGATAGGTATCGCGCGACTTTCTTGAATGGAACCTTTTTTTTCTTTTTTTTTTTCGGGGAGATCGTCGTAATATAATCAAGGAGTCACCGCGAGTCTTATATGCAAGTGAAGCCTCGGTCGCTGGGCGTGCGGACCGTTCGACGTAATATATCTTCTCTAACGTGCCAGCTTGTTGGCTTTAAGATGCACTTTGCGCAGTCGTATTCGGGTACAATAGGTAACCTAGCAACAGACTTGTCGTATTAGTCAAAAGTTGATACCTAAACCGAGTTCAGAGCTTAGAAAGGGTTCTCAGCACTTAAACTTTTGTGTTTTCATGTTCGAAGGCAAAATAGTGAATAAGGTAACTAGCAAGGAGTGCTATAATTTAGACCACGAAACAAGAACACAAATGATTAAGCACTGTTCCTCGGCAAAAGCTCTTTACTGCAATAACAAGACCACATACGATTTGTAAATTGTGTGCTTGCATATTTGGGGTATTTATTCGTGCATTGTTGCCAACTGCACCGTCTTGCGGCCTTATAACGGAATTAAGATTGAACATGATACATAATGCTGATAGCATCTGGACTCCTTTAAAGGGGCATATCATTTACGCATATTTCTACAAAATTCATTGCCCAGCTGTTGAATCTGCCACCTCTTAAATTTTATTAGTATCAATAAGCTCGGAACGTCTTTGAACTAAAAATAAAGATTGCAGTATTTAAAAAAATAGAATTGATTAAATTTAACATTAACTCCTTGCTTTAATAAATTAATAACGTTCTTCGGAAAAAAAGAAACTTTATTGCAATCTTTGCTTTTGAAAAATTGAGAAATTTTAAAAGATTCGCATACTTGTTCGGTATACTTGCGTGGCTGCGAAGTTTCCTATATTTAATTTGAGCATTATGGTGGTCCTGTTACCATCCATTGTTGAGTAATATTGACTTCCATGAAATTTCGGGACATCCACAAGAGGTACACTGAAAAAATACAGTTAACACGAACACATTCATTTCTTTTTCTTTTTACTTTTAAGAGTATACGATTTTACCAGAACTTTACGCTAAGCTTTTAGTTCTAATGAGAGCTTTCCAATCCTAAGGAAAAAAAGAGCAAAAACCGACTATAGCTGTGGATTTTACATATCAAAAGTGTTTTTGCCAACAAAATCTGCAACCCTTCTTTTTATTCTGTACGTAAAAAAGTGTAAAAAGAACGGTAGCCATATTAGAAAGTCGCTCATATGGTATAACAGTTTGCTCCGTAGTAAAGCGCGAGACACGCGCGCAAAAAATCCATCCGATGCGACGTCCGATCCGGCAGTACGACTGCCTGATGCGAAAAAGTTGGTCACTTCAAGGCTGTTTCACATGCTGCGGTTCTCGTTCGAAATCGGTGCGATTTCCAATAAATGTGCGATTAAAATCGCAGTCGCACTGTCGCAGCGGCTCTGCGACTGGTTTCCACCAAGTTGGTATTTTGTCGCAGAGTTGCTGCGATCACTTCATCGTCAACCAGCCGTTCATTAGCCAGCTTTCACCCGCGATAGTTGCGTATTCGAAAATAAATTTAGACACCTTAAAACTTTTGGTTTAATGCTTAATTATTTAAAAAAAATTCTAGTTACATATAGTATTCGTAAAAGGTTTGTGTTTATTAAGACGTTTTTGTTGTACTTTAGGCAAAGTCAATCGCGTCGCGTCCGTCCGTGTCCTAACAGGCTGCCGCGCCGACAGAAATCGCGCGGTTGTTGGAGCATGTGAAACGAAGCATTGCGATCGCACTTGCTGCGTCGGCTCTCGCACCGATTTTTTTTCGCAACAGTCGCTGCATGTGAAACATGCTTCAGACGTCGGATTGGCGATTCTGCGTGCGTCCAACGTGCCAGATAGTTTCGCACGGCGGACGGACTGTCGGAAGCGTCTAGTCAATGACAGCACAGCTAGCGCGAAGGTCATGATGACGTACTCGGTCTGGCGAGACGAGCAAGAAAACGGGACGGGCGATAGGATGCCGGACGTGCGGATCCTCCTGAGCCATTCGAAAAAGATGGCCCCGGCAAAGAATGCACGCGCTAGCGGGAACGAGCTCCTAATTTCGCTCGTGCGAGCTAAACCGCCAATCTGAGACCAGAGATCTACGAACGCGGACCTTTGCTGGAGTGCTTGGATCTCCTGGGCGGAGCCGAACGGATTGTCGTGTCGCATGCTAGGTCGGAAGCGTGTGCGTCGAACTGTTGCGTGCGGCAATTCGGAGCGGCGTTCAGACTGTCGGATAGGACGTCGGATCGGACGTCCTATCCGACGGTTAAGGGTGTCTAGCGCTTAAGACCATTGGCCATTAAAGCTGGTGGCTTGAACGGCCTTTTTAATACCCTAGTGTATTCGGGTTTTTCTTTTTGATTCTTTTAAAATCTGCGTGCGCATATGAATTTGTCGCGAGGTCATTAGCATAAACGCTTCTTCAACTTCACGCTTTATGAAGTATACAAAAAAGTAATCTGTAATTTGTACCGCGCTTTGAAATCAGGTTCATCAAATATCTACCACAGAAAGTAGAGAAAAATATTAGTACTTTATTAAACACAATTTTATCACCCTAAGATAAACGCAATTTTTTCCGCGGATATCATACGCCGTGCGTGTTAGTTCTTACAAAAATTTGATCTAGAAAAGACAAAAAAAAAACGAATGACTTTTTATTTTGCGTTTAGAAATGTACGTTTTGACAAAACCTTAAACCACACCAAAGTATCTTAAATAGACGCCAGTGAGAAAAATAAGTAAACGCTCCGCGGGAAGGCGAACATTTGTAGTGCTGTTTGGAGGTCAAAACTGGTACAGTCAATGTCTTATCTTGTTGATTTGAGCTTCTCGCCAATGGAGAACAGCAACTGGCCAAACTTGTCTGTCTGCTGCTTGTCAAATGCCCCCTGTCCATAGTGTTAGTCACTACACCGCGTAATAGCGCAGTAAACTGCGCCGGCGTTCAGCAGGGCTTGTGGCCGCTCAACGAGGAAACGAGTTCCAGCCGAATGCTGATGCAGCAGTCGTGTCCAATCTGAACAGCACGCTAGCCCGCGGCAGGTGGCGTCGAAAACTCAGCACTAAAGACTTGCTATCTAGAAGACTTTGCTCTTGACTTACCCGTTTGCAAACTGAGTGAGGCGGGTCAAGGGCATGCTCAACGTTTGAAGATCTCAAGATACTCTAAGATAAAGATGTTTATGGAAAAATACTTTCTGCCCTATTTTTGTTCTTTCTTCTCTTTTTTTTTTTTGAGGATGTGAAGGCATGTTTTTGTAACTGCGCGAGACTTTCTTGACAATCGTCCTATATTTCCAAGTTGGATGCCCTAGTTTAACGGCACCCTTAACCGCCGTTGAGTCCATTTTACCTGCAGTCACGCGCTCAATCCCTGTTGGCACACTATATAGGCGACGTGCGGGGCCAAAAGCGTCGCTGTGGTCGGTATTCGCGATTAGCCAAGCGTTCACGATGACGACTTTGGATTAATTTTGGGTTTCGTCGACGAACATAAGAACAATGTCGGAAGAAGGGTGCTGAGCTGGGCTTAGTTGGTAAGCATTAATCATGGTTAAAATCAGCGAAAAAAGCTAGGCAACTGTAGAAGACTACAGAAGACGGGACAGACGCTGAAGCTATTAAGTTGCGAGTTCAACGTTTTTCTTGTCTCTTGTATTATTATACAGTTGTGTGCCTTTTTTCGCCAATTTTAACCATGTTTAACAATTTTATATTTATTTATTTATAAATACTACATACTCTTATTTGGAGACATGGTAGGACAAACAACACTTCAAATATACAAAAAACAACAGTCCAACAGCCGACAGTGCCTAAAAATGAACAATAGGCTCTTGAGTTGCGAGTTCAACGTTTTTCTTGTCTCTTGTATTATTATACAGTTGTGTGCCTTTTTTCGCCAATTTTAACCATGTTTAACAATTTTATATTTATTTATTTATAAATACTACATACTCCAATTTGGAGACATGGTAGGACAAAAAACACTTCAAATATACAAAAAACAACAGTCCAACAGCCGACAGTGCCTAAAAATGAACAATAGGCTCTTGAGTTGCGAGTTCAACGTTTTTCTTGTCTCTTGTATTATTATACAGTTGTGTGCCTTTTTTCGCCAATTTTAACCATGTTTAACAATTTTTTATTTATTTATTTATAATTTATAACTACATACTCTAATTTGGAGACATGGTAGGACAAAAAACACTTCAAATATACAAATAAACAACAGTCCAACAGCCGACAGTGCCTAAAAATGAACAATAGGCTCTTGAGTGGCGAGTTCAACGTTTTTCTTGTCTCTTGTATTATTATACAGTTGTGTGCCTTTTTTCGCCAATTTTAACCATGTTTAACAATTTTATTCATTTATTTATTTATTTATTTATAAATACTACATACTCTAGTTTGGAGACATGGTAGGACAAACAACACTTCAAATATACAAATAAACAACAGTCCAACAGCCGACAGTGCCTAAAAATGAACAATAGGCTCTTGAGTGTGCGAGTTCAACGTTTTTCTTGTCTCTTGTATTATTATACAGTTGTGTGCCTTTTTTCGCCAATTTTAACCATGTTTAACAATTTTTATTTATTTATTTATAAATACTACATACTCTAATTTGGAGACATGGTAGGACAAAAAACACTTCAAATATACAAATAAACAACAGTCCAACAGCCGACAGTGCCTAAAAATGAACAATAGGCTCTTGAGTGGCAGAGTTCAACGTTTTTCTTGTCTCTTGTATTATTATACAGTTGTGTGCCTTTTTTCGCCAATTTTAACCATGTTTAACAATTTTTATTTATTTATTTATAAATACTACATACTCTAATTTGGAGACATGGTAGGACAAAAAGCACTTCAAATATACAAATAAACAACAGTCCAACAGCCGACAGTGCCTAAAAATGAACAATAGGCTCTTGAGTGGCGAGTTCAACGTTTTTCTTGTCTCTTGTATTATTATACAGTTGTGTGCCTTTTTTCGCCAATTTTAACCATGTTTAACAATTTTTATTTATTTATTTATAAATACTACATACTCTTATTTGGAGACATGGTAGGACAAAACAACACTTCAAATATACAAATAAACAACAGTCCAACAGCCGACAGTGCCTAAAAATGAACAATAGGCTCTTGAGTTGCGAGTTCAACGTTTTTCTTGTCTCTTGTATTATTATACAGTTGTGTGCCTTTTTTCGCCAATTTTAACCATGTTTAACAATTTTAATTCATTTATTTATAAATACTACATACTCCAATTTGGAGACATGGTAGGACAAAAAACACTTCAAATATACAAAAAACAACAGTCCAACAGCCAACAGTGCCTAAAAATGAACAATAGGCTCTTGAGTTGCGAGTTCAACGTTTTCTTGTCTCTTGTATTATTATACAGTTGTGTGCCTTTTTTTCGCCAATTTTAACCATGTTTAACAATTTTAATTCATTTATTTATAAATACTACATACTCTAATTTGGAGACATGGTAGGACAAAAGAACACTTCAAATATACAAATAAACAACAGTCCAACAACCGACAGTGCCTAAAAATGAACAATAGGCTCTTGAGTTGCGAGTTCAACGTTTTTCTTGTCTCTTGTATTATTATACAGTTGTGTGCCTTTTTTCGCTAATTTCAACCATGTTTAACAATTTTAATTCATTTATTTATAAATACTACATACTCTTATTTGGAGACATGGTATGACAAAAAGCACTTCAAATATACAAATAAACAACAGTCCAACAGCCGACAGTGCCTAAAAATGAACAATTGGCTCTTGAGTTGCGAGTTCAACGTTTTTCTTGTCTCTTGTATTATTATACAGTTGTGTGCCTTTTTTCGCCAATTTTAACCATGTTTAACAATTTTATTTATTTATTTATTTATTTATTTATTTATTTATAAATACTACATACTCTTATTTGGAGACATGGTAGGACAAACAACACTTCAAATATACAAATAAACAACAGTCCAACAGCCGACAGTGCCTAAAAATGAACAATAGGCTCTTGAGTTGCGAGTTCAACGTTTTTCTTGTCTCTTGTATTATTATACAGTTGTGTGCCTTTTTTCGCCAATTTTAACCATGTTTAACAATTTTAATTCATTTATTTATAAATACTACATACTCCAATTTGGAGACATGGTAGGACAAAAACACTTCAAATATACAAATAAACAACAGTCCAACAGCCGACAGTGCCTAAAAAATGAGACAATAGGCTCTTGAGTTGCGAGTTCAACGTTTTTCTTGTCTCTTGTATTATTATACAGTTGTGTGCCTTTTTTCGCCAATTTTAACCATGTTTAACAATTTTAATTATTTATTTATTTATTTATAAATACTACATACTCTAATTTGGAGACATGGTAGGACAAAAAACACTTCAAATATACAAATAAACAACAGTCCAACAGCCGACAGTGCCTAAAAATGAACAATAGGCTCTTGAGTTGCGAGTTCAACGTTTTCTCTTGTCTCTTGTATTATTATACAGTTGTGTGCCTTTTTTCGCCAATTTTAACCATGTTTAACAATTTTAATTCATTTATTTATTTATTTATTTATAAATACTACATACTCTAATTTGGAGACATGGTAGGACAAACAACACTTCAAATATACAAATAAACAACAGTCCAACAGCCGACAGTGCCTAAAAATGAACAATAGGCTCTTGAGTGGCGAGTTCAACGTTTTTCTTCTCTCTTGTATTATTATACAGTTGTGTGCCTTTTTTCGCCAATTTTAACCATGTTTAACAATTTTATTTATTTATTTATTTATTTATTTATAAATACTACATACTCTTATTTGCGAGACATGGTAGGACAAACAACACTTCAAATATACAAATAAACAACAGTCCAACAGCCGACAGTGCCTAAAAATGAACAATAGGCTCTTGAGTTGGCGAGTTCAACGTTTTTCTTGTCTCTTGTATTATTATACAGTTGTGTGCCTTTTTTCGCCAATTTTAACCATGTTTAACCATTTTTAATTCATTTATTTATAAATACTACATACTCCAATTTGGAGACATGGTAGGACAAAAAACACTTCAAATATACAAATAAACAACAGTCCAACAGCTGACAGTGCCTAAAAATGAACAATAGGCTCTTGAGTGGCGAGTTCAACGTTTTCTTGTCTCTTGTATTATTATACAGTTGTGTGCCTTTTTTCGCTAATTTTAACCATGTTTAACAATTTTATTTATTTATTTATTTATTTATTTATAAATACTACATACTCTAATTTGGAGACATGGTAGGACAAACAACACTTCAAATATACAAATAAACAACAGTCCAACAGCCGACAGTGCCTAAAAATGAACAATAGGCTCTTGAGTTGCGAGTTCAACGTTTTTCTTGTCTCTTGTATTATTATACAGTTGTTAGTGCCTTTTTTCGCCAATTTTAACCATGTTTAACAATTTTAATTCATTTATTTATTTATTTATTTATAAATACTACATACTCTAATTTGGAGACATGGTAGGACAAAAAAACACTTCAAATATACAAATAAACAACAGTCCAACAACCGACAGTGCCTAAAAATGAACAATAGGCTCTTGAGTAGCGAGTTCAACGTTTTTCTTGTCTCTTGTATTATTATACAGTTGTGTGCCTTTTTTCGCCAATTTTAACCATGTTTAACAATCTTAATTTATTTATTTATTTATTTATTTATAAATACTACATACTCCAATTTGGAGACATGGTAGGACAAAAAACACTTCAAATATACAAATAAACAACAGTCCAACAGCCGACAGTGCCTAAAAATGAACAATAGGCTCTTGAGTTGCGAGTTCAACGTTTTTCTTGTCTCTTGTATTATTATACAGTTGTGTGCCTTTTTCCGCCAATTTTAACCATGTTTAACCATTTTAATTTATTTATTTATAAATACTACATACTCAATTTGGAGACATGGTAGGACAAAAAACACTTCAAATATACGAAAAAACAACAGTCCAACAGCCGACAGTGCCTAAAAATGAACAATAGGCTCTTGAGTGGCGAGTTCAACGTTTTCTTGTCTCTTGTATTATTATACAGTTGTGTGCCTTTTTCGCCAATTTTAACCATGTTTAACCATTTTTATTTATTTATTTATAAATACTACATGCTCCAATTTGGAGACATGGTAGGACAAAAAACACTTCAAATATAGAAAAAACAACAGTCCAACAGCCGACAGTGCCTAAAAAATGAACAATAGGCTCTTGAGTGGCGAGTTCAACGATTTTCTTGTCTCTTGTATTATTATACAGTTGTGTGCCTTTTTTTCGCCAATTTTAACCATGTTTAACCATTTTTATTTATTTATTTATAAATACTACATACTCCAATATGGAGACATGGTAGGACAAAAAAACACTTCAAATATAGAAAAAACAACAGTCCAACAGCCGACAGTGCCTAAAAAGTGAACAATAGACTCGCAAATTGCTTGAGTTCAACGTTTTTTTCTTGTCTCTTGTATTATTACTGCAGTTGTGCCTTTTTTCGCCAATTTTAACCATTTTTGTTTGTTTGTTTATAAATACTACATACTCCAATTTGGAGACATGGTAGGACAAAAACACTTAAAATATATGAAAAAACAACAGTCCAACAGCCGACAGTGCCTAAAAATGAACAATAGGCTCTTGAGTGGCGAGTTCAACGTTTTTTTCTTGTCTCTTGTATTATTATACAGTTGTGTGCCTTTTTTCGCCATATTTTAGCCATGTTGCCGCATTTTTATTTGTTTATTTATAAATACTACATACTCCAATTTGGAGACATGGTAGGACAAAAAACACTTCAAATATAGAAAAAACAACAGTCCAACAGCCGACAGTGCCTAAAAGTGAGACAATAGGCTTTCTTGAGTGGCGAGTTCAACGTTTTCTTGTCCTCTTGTATTATTGCACAGTTGTGTGCCTTTTTTCGCCAATTTTAACCATGTTTAACCATTTTTATATATTTATTTATAAATACTACATACTCCAATTTGGAGACATGGTAGGACAAACAACATCAGAATATAGAAAAAACAACAGTCCAACAGCCGACAGTGCCTAAAAATGAACAATAGGCTCTTGAGTGGCAGAGTTCAACGTTTTTCTTTGTCTCTTGTATTATTATACAGTTGTGTTGCCTTTTTCGCCTAATTTTATGCCATGTTTTTAACCGGTACAGCTTATTTGTTTATTTATAAATACTACGCACTCCCAATTTGGAGACATGGTAGGACAAAAAAACCGCTTCAAATATAGAAAAAACTAACAGTCCAACAGCCGACAGTGCCTAAAAATGAACAGCCAGGCTCTTGAGTGGCAGAGTTCAACGTTCCTTTCTTGTCTCTTGTATTATTATACAGTTGTGTACCTTTTTTCGCCGATTTTAACCATGTTTAACCATTTTTATTTATTTATTTATAAAATGCACATACTCCAAATTGGAGACATGGTAGGACAAAAAACACTTCAAATATAGAAAAAACAACAGTCCCAACAGCCGACAGTGCCTAAAAGTGAAACAATAGGCTCTTAGGTGTGCAGGTTCAACGTTTTTCTTGTCTCTTGTATTATTATACAGTTGTATTGTGCTGCTTTTTTCGCTTCAATTTTAACCACATGTTTAACCCATTTTTTATTATTTATTTATTTATAAATACTACATACTCCAATTTGGAGACATGGTAGGACAAAAACACTACTTCAAATATAGAAAAAACAACAGTCAAACAGCCGACAGTGCCTAAAAATGAACAATAGGCTCTTGAGTGGCGAGTTCAACGTTTTTCTTGTCTCTTGTGGCTATTATACAGTTGTGTGCCTTTTTTCGCCAATTTTAACCATGTTTAACCATTTTTATTTATTTATTTATAAATACTACATACTCCAATTTGGAGACATGGTAGGACAAAAACACTTACAAAATATAGAAAAAACAACAGTCCAACAGCCGAGCAGTGCCTAAAAGTGAACAGTAGGCTCTTGAGTGGCAGAGTTCAACGTTTTTCTTGTCTCTTGTATTATTATACGGTTGTGTGCCTTTTTTTCGCCAATTTTAACCATGTTTAACAATTTTTATTTATTTATTTATTTAGGTAGTATTTATTTAAATACTACATACTCCAATTTGGAGACATGAGCCAGGACAAAAAACACTTCAAATATAGAAAAAACAGCAGTCCAACAGCCGACAGTGCCTAAAAGTGACCAACAGGCTCTTGGTGGCGAGTTCAACGTTTTTCTTGTCTCTTGTATTGTGCTGCAGTTGTTGTGCCTTTTTCGCCAATTTTAACCATGTTTAACCATTTTTGTTTATTTGTAAATACTACATACTCCAATTTGGAGACATGGTAGGACAAGAAGCACTTCAAATATACAAGAAACGACAGTCCAACATGCCGACAGTGCCTAAAAATGCTACAATAGGCTCTTGAGTTGCGAGTTCAACGTTTTTCTTGTCTCTTGTATTATTATACAGTTGTTGACGCCTTTTTTCACCAATTTTAACCATGTTTAACAATTTTTATTTATTTATTAAATACTACATACTCCGATTTGGAGACATGGTAGGATACAAAAAACACTTCAAATATACAAAAAACGACAGTCCAACAGCCGACAGTGCCCACAAAAGAAAATGTACAATAGGCTCTTGAGTGGCGAGTTCAACGTTTTTCTTGTCTCTTGTATTATTATACAGTTATTGTGCCTTTTTTCGCCAATTTAAACCATGTTTAACCATTTTTATTTATTTATTTATAAATACTACATACTCCAATTTGGAGACATGGTAGGACAAAAACACTTCAAATATAGAAAAAACAACAGTCAACAACAGCCGACAGTTGCCTAAAAGTGAACAATAGGCTCTTGAGTGGCGAGTTCAGCGTTTTCTTGGCTCTAGCAAGTATTATACAGTTTGTTGTGCGCTTTTTTCGCCAATTTTAACCATGTTTAACCATTTTTATTTATTTATTTATAAACACTACATACTCCAATTTGGAGACATGGTAGGACAAAAAACACTTCAAATATAGAAAAAACAACAGTCCAACAGCCGACAGTGCCTAAAAGTGAACAATAGGCTCTTGAGTGGCGAGTTCAACGTTTTTCTTGTCTCTTGTATTATTATACAGTTGTGTGCCTTTTTTCGCCAATTTTAACCATGTTTAACAATTTTTGTTTGTTTGTTTATAAATACTACATGCTCCAATTTTGGAGACATGGTAGGACAAAAAACGACTTCCAAATATAGAAAAAACATAACAGTCCAGCAGCCGACAGTGCCTAAAAGTGAGACAATGGGCTCTTGAGCCGGCGAGTTCAACGTTTTTTTCTTGTCTCTTGTATTATTATACAGTTGTGTGCCCTTTTTTCGCCAATTTTAACCATGTTTAACAATTTTGTTTGTTGTTTATAAATGCTACACATACTCCAATTTGGAGACATGGTAGGACAAAAAACACTTCAAATATAGAAAAAAAAAAACAGTCCAACAGCCGACAGTGCCTAAAAGTGAACAATAGGCTCTTGAGTGATTGCTTGAGTTCAACGCGTTTTCTTGTCTCTTGTATTGTGCTGGTACAGTTGTGCCTTTTTTCGCCATATTTTAACCCATGTTTAACAATTTTTATTTGTTTGTTTATAAATACTACATACTCCAGTTGCGGAGACGTGGTAGGACAAAAAACACTTCAAATATACAAAAAAAAAACAGTCCAACATCCGAGCAGTGCATAAAAATGAACAATAGGCTCTTGAGTTGCGAGTTCAACGTTTTCTTGTCTCTTCCGTGTTATTATGCAGTTGTGTGCCTTTTTTCGCCAATTTTATACCATGTTTAACCATTTTTATTTATTTATTTATAAATACTACATACTCCAATTTGGGAGACATGGTAGGACAAAAAACACTTCAAATATACAAAAAAAAAACAGTCCAACGTCCGGCAGTTGCCTAAAAATGAACAATATGCTCTTGAGTTGCGAGTTCAACGCGTTTCTTGTCTCTTGTTATTATTATACAGTTGTGTGCTTGCTTTTTCCGCACAATTTTAACCATGTTTAACCATTTTTGTTTATTTATTCATCGATACTACATACTCCAATTTGGAGACATGGTAGGACAAAAAAACACTTCAAATATAGAAAAAACAACAGTCCAACAGCCGACAGTGCCTAAAAATGAGACAATAGGCTCTTGAGTGGCGAGGTTCAGCGTTTTTCTTGTCTCTTGTATTATTATACGGTTGTGTTGCCTTTTACGCCAATTTTAACCATGTTTAACCACATTTTTGTTTATTTATTTATAAATACTACATACTCCAACGTGGAGACATGGTAGGACAAAAAAACACTTCAAATATAGAAAAAAAAACAACAGTCCAGCAGCCGACAGTGCCTAAAAATGAACAATAGGCTCTTGAGTGGCGAGTTCAACGTTTTTCTTGTCTCTTGTATTATTATACGGTTGTGTGCACTTTTACCGCCAATTTTGACCATGTTTAACCATTTTTATTTATTTATTTATACATCCCTACATACTCCAATTGGAGACATGGTAGGACAAAAAACACTTAAAATATAGAAAAAACAACAGTCCAGCAGCCGACAGTGCCCAAAAATGAACAATAGGCTCTTGAGTGGCGAGTTCAACGTTTTCTTGTCTCTTGTATTATTATACAGTTGTGTGCCTTTTTTCGCCAATTTTAACCATGTTTTAACCATTTTTATTTATTTATTTATAAATACTACATACTCCAATTTATGGAGACATGGTAGGACAAAAAGCTGCTTCAAATATAGAAAAAACAACAGTCCAACAGCCGACAGTGCCTAAAAATGAACAATAGGCCTCTTGAGTGGCTTGAAGTTCAACGTTTTTCTTGTCCTCTTGTATTATTATACAGTTGTTGTTGCCTTTTTTCGCCTAATTTTAACCATGTTTAACCATTTTTATTTATTTATTTATAAATACTACATACTCCAATTTGGAGACATGGTAGGACAAAAGCACTTCAAATATAGAAAAAACAACAGTCAACAGCCGAACAGTGCCTAAAAATGAACAATAGGCTCTTGAGTGGCGAGTTCAACGTTTTTCTTGTCTCTTGTATTATTATACGGTTGTTATTGCCTTTTTTCGCCAATTTTAACCATGTTTAACCATTTTTATTTATTTATTTATAAATACTACATACTCCAAATTGGAGACATAGGTAGGACAAAAAAACACTTCAAATGTAGAAAAAACAACAGTCCAACAGCCGACGGTGCCTAAAAGTGAACAATAGGCTCTTGAGTGGCGAGTTCAACGTGTTTCTTGTCTCTTGTGTTATTATACAGTTGTGTGCCTTTTTTCGGCGAATTTTATGCCATGTTTATACCATTTTTATTTGTTTGTTTATAAATACTACATACTCCAATTTGGAGAACTATGGTAGGACAAAAAAACACTTCAAATATAGAAAAAACAACAGTCAAACAGCCGACAGCACGTGCCTAAAAATGAACAATAGGCTCTTGAGTGAGCGAGTTCAACGTTTTTCTTGTCTCTTGTATTATTATACAGTTGTGTGCCTTTTTTCGCCAATTTTTAACCATGTTCCAACCATTTTTATTTATTTATTTATAAATACTACATACTCCAGTTTGGAGACGTGGTAGGACAAAAAAACACTTCAAATATAGAAAAAACAACAGTCCAACAGCCGACAGTGCCTAAAAAGTGAACAATAGGCTCTTGAGTGGCGAGTTCAGCGTTTTTCTTGTCTCTTGTATTATTATACAGTTGTGTGCCTTTTTTCGCCAATTTTAACCATGTTTAACAATTTTTATTTATTTATTTATTTATTTATTTATAAATACTACATACTCAATTTGGAGACATGGTAGGACAAAAAACACTTCAAATATGACAAATAAACAACAGTCCAACAGCCGACAGTGCCTAAAAGTGAACAATAGGCTCTTGAGTGGCGAGTTCAACGTTTTTCTTGTCTCTTGTATTATTATACAATTGTAGTGCCTTTTTCGCCAATTTTAACCATGTTTAACCATTTTTATTTATTTGTTTATAAATACTACATACTCCGATTTGGAGACATGGTAGGACAAAGAACACTTCAAATATAGAAAAAACAACAGTCCAACAGCCGACAGTGCCTAAAAGATGAACAATAGGCTCTTGAGTGCTTGAGTTCAACGTTTTTCTTGTCTCTTGTATTATTATACAGTTGTGTGCCTTTTTTCGCCAATTTTAACCATGTTTAACAATTTTTATTTATTTATTTATAAATACTACATACTCCCAATTTGAGGCATGGGTAGGACAAAAAACATCAAATATAAAAAAAACAACAGTCCAACAGCCGACAGTGCCTAAAAGTGAACAATAGGCTCTTGAGTTGGCGAGTTCAACGTTTTTCTTGTCTCTTGTATTATTATACAGTTGTGTGCCTTTTTTCGCCAATTTTAACCATGTTTAACCATTTTAATTATTTATTTATTTATTATTTATAAATACTACATACTCTAATTTGGAGACTATGGTAGGACAAACAACACTTCAAATATACGAAAAAACAACAGTCCAACAGCCGACAGTGCTAAAAGTGAACAATAGGCTCTTGAGTGGCGAGTTCAACGTTTTTCTTGTCTCTTGTATTATTATACAGTTGTGTGCCTTTTTTCGCCAATTTTAACCATGTTTAACAATTTTTATTTATTTATTTATATAATACTACATACTCTAATTTGGAGACATGGTAGCACAAAAAACACTTCAAATATAGAAAAACAACAGTCCAACAGCCGACAGTGCCTAAAAATGAACAATAGGCTCTTGAGTGGCGAGTTCAACGTTTTTCTTGTCTCTTGTATTATTATACAGTTGTGTGCCTTTTTTCGCCAATTTTAACCATGTTTAACAATTTTTATTTATTTATTTATAAATACTAGCATACTCCAATTTGGAGACATGGTAGGACAAAAAACACTTCTGAAATATAGAAAAAACAACAGTCCAACAGCCGACAGTGCCTAAAAGTGAACAATAGGCTCTTGAGTGGCGAGTTCAACGTTTTTCTTGTCTCTTGTATTATTATACAGTTGTGTGCCTTTTTTCGCCAATTTTAACCATGTTTAACAATTTTTATTTATTTATTTATAAATACTACATACTCCAATTTGGAGACATGGTAGGACAAAAAACACTTCAAATATACGAAAAAACAACAGTCCAACAGCCGACAGTGCCTAAAAGTGAACAATAGGCTCTTGAGTGGCGAGTTCAACGTTTTTCTTGTCTCTTGTATTATTATACAGTTGTGTGCCTTTTTTCGCCAATTTTAATCCATGTTTAACAATTTTTATTTATTTATTTATAAATACTACATACTCTCAATTTGGAGACATGGTAGTGACAAAAAAACACTTCAAATATACAAAAAACAACAGTCCAACAGCCGACAGTGCCTAAAAGTGAACAATAGGCTCTTGAGTGGCGAGTTCAACGTTTTTCTTGTCTCTTGTATTATTATACGGTTGTAGCCTTTTTTCGCCAATTTTAACCATGTTTAACAATTTTATTCATTTATTTATAAATACTACCTACTCCAATTTGGAGACATGGTAGGACAAAAGCACACTTCAAATATAGAAAAAACAAACAGTCCAACAGCCGACAGTGCCTAAAAGTGAACAATAGGCTCTTGAGTGGCGAGTTCAACGTTTTTCTTGTCTCTTGTATTATTATACAGTTGTGTGCCTTTTTTTCGCCAATTTTAACCTATGTTTAACTAATTTTTATTTATTTATTTATAAATACTACATACTCCTAATTTGGAGACATGGTAGGACAAAAAACACTTCAAATATACAAATAAACAACAGTCCAACAGCCGACAGTACCTAAAAGTGAACAATAGGCTCTTGAGTGGCGAGTTCAACGTTTTTCTTGTCTCTTGTATTATTATACAGTTGTGTGCCTTTTTTCACAATTTTAACCATGTTTAACAATTTTTAATTTATTTATTTATAAATACTACATACTCCAATTTGGAGACATGGTAGGACAAAAAACACTTCAAATATACAAATAAACAACAGTCCAACAGCCGACAGTGCCTAAAAATGAACAATAGGCTCTTGAGTTGCGGAGTTCAACGTTTTTCTTGTCTCTTGTATTATTATACAGTTGTGTGCCTTTTTTCGCCAATTTTAACCATGTTTAACACATTTTTATTTATTTATTTATAAATACTACATACTCCAATTTGGAGACATGGTAGGACAAACAACACTTCAAATATACAAATAAACAACAGTCCAACAGCCGACAGTGCCTAAAAATGAACAATAGGCTCTTGAGTTGCGAGTTCAACGTTTTTCTTGTCTCTTGTATTATTATACAGTTGTGTGCCTTTTTTCGCCAATTTTAACCATGTTTAACAATTTTATTCATTTATTTATTTATTTATTTATAAATACTACATACTCTTATTTGGAGACATGGTAGGACAAACAACACTTCAAATATACAAAAAACAACAGTCCAACAGCCGACAGTGCCTAAAAATGAACAATAGGCTCTTGAGTTGCGAGTTCAACGTTTTTCTTGTCTCTTGTATTATTATACAGTTGTGTGCCTTTTTTCGCCAATTTTAACCATGTTTAACAATTTTTATTTATTTATTTATTTATTATAAATACTACATACTCTTATTTGGAGACATGGTAGGACAAACAACACTTCAAATATACAAATAAACAACAGTCCAACAGCCGACAGTGCCTAAAAATGAACAATAGGCTCTTGAGTTGCGAGTTCAACGTTTTTCTTGTCTCTTGTATTATTATACAGTTGTGTGCCTTTTTTCGCCAATTTTAACCATGTTTAACAATTTTATTATTTATTTATTTATATATAAATACTACATACTCCAATTTGGAGACATGGTAGGACAAACAACACTTCAAATATACAAATAAACAACAGTCCAACAGCCGACAGTGCCTAAAAATGAACAATAGGCTCTTGAGTTGCGAGTTCAACGTTTTTTCTTGTCTCTTGTATTATTATACAGTTGTGTGCCTTTTTTCGCCAATTTTAACCATGTTTAACAATTTTTATTTATTTATTTATAAATACTACATACTCTAATTTGGAGACATGGTAGGACAAAAAACACTTCAAATATACAAATAAACAACAGTCCAACAGCCGACAGTGCCTAAAAATGAACAATAGGCTCTTGAGTTGCGAGTTCAACGTTTTTCTTGTCTCTTGTATTATTATACAGTTGTGTGCCTTTTTTCGCCAATTTTAACCATGTTTAACAATTTTATTCATTTATTTATTTATTTATTTATAAATACTACATACTCTAATTTGGAGACATGGTAGGACAAACAACACTTCAAATATACAAATAAACAACAGTCCAACAGCCGACAGTGCCTAAAAATGAACAATAGGCTCTTGAGTTGCAGAGTTCAACGTTTTTCTTGTCTCTTGTATTATTATACAGTTGTGTGCCTTTTTTCGCCAATTTTAACCATGTTTAACCATTTTAATTTGTATTTATTTATTTATAAATACTACATACTCCAATTTGGAGACATGGTAGGACAAACAACACTTCAAATATACAAATAAACAACAGTCCAACAGCCGACAGTGCCTAAAAATGAACAATAGGCTCTTGAGTTGCGAGTTCAACGTTTTTCTTGTCTCTTGTATTATTATACAGTTGTGTGCCTTTTTTCGCCAATTTTAACCATGTTTAACAATTTTATATTTATTTATTTATAAATACTACATACTCCAATTTGGAGACATGGTAGGACAAAAAACACTTCAAATATACAAAAAACAACAGTCCAACAGCCAACAGTGCCTAAAAATGAACAATAGGCTCTTGAGTTGCGAGTTCAACGTTTTTCTTGTCTCTTGTATTATTATACAGTTGTGTGCCTTTTTTCGCCAATTTTAACCATGTTTAACAATTTTGATTCATTTATTTATAAATACTACATACTCCAATTTGGAGACATGGTAGGACAAAAAAACACTTCAAATATACAAAAAACGACAGTCCAACAGCCGACAGTGCCTAAAAATGAACAATAGGCTCTTGAGTTGCGAGTTCAACGTTTTTCTTGTCTCTTGTATTATTATACAGTTGTGTGCCTTTTTTCACCAATTTCAACCATGTTTAACACATTTTATTTATTTATTTGTAAAATACTACATACTCTTATTTGGAGACATGGTAGGACAAACAACACTTCAAATATACAAATAAACAACAGTCCAACAGCCGACAGTGCCTAAAAATGAACAATAGGCTCTTGAGTTGCGAGTTCAACGTTTTTCTTGTCTCTTGTATTATTATACAGTTGTGTGCCTTTTTTCGCCAATTTTAACCATGTTTAACAATTTTAATTCATTTATTTATAAATACTACATACTCCAATTTGGAGACATGGTAGGACAAAAAACACTTCAAATATACAAAAACAACCTCAACAGCCAACAGTGCCTAAAAATGAACAATAGGCTCTGTGTATATACACCTCGAAGCATAAATACAAACGTTAAAACCAAGCCAATAGAACAAAAAGATACACAAGAAAGAAACAAAAGACTAATACGCCCTACATATCACAGTCATAGCTCACAAAAATGATACACACTGAGCAAAGGAAAAAATTACAGGTAGTTGTTTAGGCGATTAACGAATTCTGGCAAGCTGCAAGAATGAACAATTTCCTCGGGTAACTTGTTCCACTCATTGACAGTTCGCGAAAAAATGAGTACTTAAAAGCATCTATTCTGCAGCTAAACTCGGCGAAGGCTCTGCTATTTCGATTTCGGACTGTCAACGTTGATGGCCTTTGTTTCAGAATGTGACGACTCTTCTCGCTTCGATCATGTTTTTTTACATACACCATCGAACTTGTCCCTTGAAGCTGCTGATAAGTAGTCCGGATCACAACTCCTGACGTCACGGCGAGGCAAATACTGTTCGCGACGTCATGAGCGGTTACAAAAAGAGTGCGCCACCGAAATATCTGGGGGCTAATAGTCTCGAAGAGTTATTTCAGAAGTGACGAGTACACGTGCAGAGTTTTGATATCCGCTCTAATTGCGCAAAGGGAACGTGCACCCATAGCTTCGACTGCATAGCCACAAAGCGTTGTTCAAGAGCGCAGTCTGGTAACTGGCCAAGCGTAACTGCTCGACCTAAAAGAAGTTGTTATTCACTAGCTCTGAGCAGCTAAAGAAATTGTCACCAACAACAAAACTTTCCGTGTTTTTTTGTGTGTTTTTGTTTTTGGTACACAGCTTGAAGCATGGGCTTGCAAAGCTTTGGGGCTACTTTCCGTGACAATGAAGCCAAAGCTGTGGGTGCCCGCACACGCGGACGCTTGGGTTTTAAAATGTCGCGAAAAAGTTCACCCCAAGTATAAGAAGTGTTTTTTTCTTTGTCTACTCTATTCTTCTGAAGTACTTCACCCCCGAAGCGTCTTCGACATTGTGCGATTACCGTTCTATCCCGTCCATGCATACAAAGTGGACCCGAAGAGGCGACAGATGACGTCACAAGAGCTGTGTCGCTTGTCGCGATCCTGGCGGTTGATGCTAAAATTCCCGGCAAAAAGTATGAGTAGACAAGAGAGTCGCTATCACGGCGTCCCCATTCCCGACTGGCGAAGCTTCCGTAGAATGTCAAGCTACAGAGCGACCTGCACCAGAACAGGCGTCTGCCAGGTTCATCACCACTGCTGTGACACCGCCAGGGTCGCGACCGGCGACAGCGCGCCATTTTGATGACGTCATAAGGCGGAAATCGAGGCACCACTTTTTAGGACGCGGTAAACGCAAGTCTGAGACGCGTTCCACGAACCGCGCTCCCAAGTATGTTTTGTACACGCAGGTGTGTACACACAGGTGTATTGTCGTTTGTGTGTACACACAAACGACAATAAAAAAAATGTGAACAAAATCGGAAACTTGAGAGTCGTCTCAAATGGGTTGTGGTAGCTCAAATAAGCTCGCTTGACTCAAGTTTTTTTGTTGTTTTTTTCCAATTAAAGAAAAGAAAACATCGTGTTTTTAATTTAAGCAACAAAAATAATAAACCTCTTCGCGACTTTGAATACAAGTGAAAGCCAGACACTAATTATTTGTTAATTTGTATCATCCTTAAACTATATTGGTCGAGTTCCTAGAAGAGTTGAAGGACAACTCCGGTCAATATTTTTGAATTTGGGATTATGGCTCTTTACTGCTAAGGCAGTGTACCATGAAGCACAAGGTATACACTTTTCGATACTGTGTGTCGTTTTTATAAATATCACGGACCAAAAGTTTGGTTTCGGAGTCTACGGTAAAACCGAAACTATCTTCTAGAGGGATGGCAACACTGGTCATCAGCTGTACGGCCACGACGTGACGTAATCGTGGTGCTGTGGTACGCGGTACAACCAATCAACCGCAGCTCCACCGCCACTTGACGTCATCGGGAGGTGCTGCGCCATTTTTGCCTTGACTAAAAGCCAACCCGTTGACCGCCAGCTAAAAACCAACTGGTCGCATTTTTCTAACTGGAATTTAATGGGCACTGTGATGTGGCATTGTATGATTTTACTTTTATTTTACTTTGTGCACTTTTTATAGAAGATGTCAAGATTTAGTCGACAACCTAAAGGGGAAAGCATTTCTTTGGTCCATTTAGCGCGACATTACCACTACAATACGTTACTTCTATGAAAATTGTTTTTCAAAGTTGGACTCTACAGGCATTGTGCTGTGTATCTAGTGAAGAAAAATGTTGGATGTTACATTAATTTTCTAACGATAGTTTGCCTAAACAATGTGAGTGTGTTCGTGATAAAAACTAGTCTAATTTCTTCCGCAATTTATGTACACAAATTAAACTTGCACTACATTCTACCTCGCAACTGCCAGTGTATACTGTAAATTTTATTCATATGAAGCTAAAGGTTCAAGCGTTGACCCGTTTGGGCAGCGTCGTCCTTTAAAGGGAAGCTGAGGCGGTTTTGTATTTTAGTAAACACACTTAAATCGTCTTCCTTTGACTTCCAGAATCTCGGATATGAAAATTATTTCCTTTTTTTTTTTTTTTGGTGCATGAAGGCTGCAGGAAATCCTTTTTTAAAGTACCGCTGAAGGCCCTCATTCACGGAGCGGTACGTCACAAAGGAGACTTCGGAATCTCCGCTCTCGCGCGTCTTCAGCGCCTATTCGCCTCAAGATCGAACATGAGTCACCACCGTGCGGCCGATGTTGGAAACACTGCTAGTGTGGATACCGCCGCACGTCGTCTGCTCTCGGCGCACGTTGGAACATGAATCCTCGCGACGATGAAGGCTTGTTTTCGGGTAAACTGCGCTATTTACGTTGTGAATGCTTGTTTCTGCGAAAAGGTTGTATCGTTCCACGAGAGTGGGAACACGCGAAGGCAAGGAATGCCCAGCGGGATGCTCATATAATGTTGCTAGTACTGTGGTTGTTGTTGTGATGCGGTTAGTTGTTTCCGTTTCAGTGCCGTTGCATACTAATATAGAGTACATTGCCGACGGAAAGCGGTGCCTTGTCGAAGGCGAACAACTTGTGAATGCCGGGCACATTGTTGAGTGCAGCGCGGTGATCGCAACGATCAGGTCGGCGAGCGTACACGTGAGGAGTTACGTACTGCAGTCGTCGGCTCTCAGCGAGGATCTCCACACTGTGGATCTGAAACTCGCGAATGGTGCCAGGATTGATGAACTTTCGTGCACTCGCCCCGCCGAATAACTATTGCTTGTAACTCCAACGGCCGGACACGTCTTTGAGAGAATCGAAAGAATTTGTCTTCCCGATCGTTTTAAGTGCTGCATACGTAAAACTCTTTATTTTTGCGATCCCAATTATTCGCAATTTAGGCACAGGAACCTATTCGCGGCCGCCAACTCTCGCGAATTCTAAAGACTCAGATTTTGGCCTCAAAGCAAGAGAGGCATTCACGTGCCTTTATTTTTGTGTAATTTTGTTATTCTCGAAAATATGGGGCTTGCGAAGGGATTTGCAGTAGGTGGTGCAGTCACTTCGAAAAAAGAATGGCTCGAGCTTCGTACGTGGTACCCGTGCCCTAGAGTAAGCTGTTAACATTAGGTGTACTCATGTCGTTTTCATGTAGCGTGGTGCCGTTGAAAAGTTGTCATTCAAGTGAAGTGGTACGAAAACCTTCGTCACGCGGGGAGTAAGCAAAATTCATGGGAGTATAAACAAGTAATTGATTAGGCTCGATAGTCCCTGTTGCTCCTTCGGTTGACTGATCAGTTGCCGTCAGCCCTATTTACCGCGTACTTCTGACCTAACTTCAAGAAAATTGATCAGGTGCGTCCGATGCGCATGCAGACACTGAGCGAGTCACTTCCGCTTAGTGTGGCATTGTGTAGGGGGTTCGTAGGAGGGACTATTGTACAATGTTTGAAAAGTCGGATTTTTTCGCAGTAATAACTTCGTGGCATTTGCATCCTGTCTAAAAACACCGCAGTGGGGAGAACGCACACTAAGGACGACCACACTGCCCAGCAGCGAGCGAGTATCAACGCGCACGCTTTACGCGTACTATACTTTTGGGCCACTCGTGACACTTATGTAAATAGTTTTATTTTCCCTCTTACCGTGGTTGTCATGCATCGTTGGTTTGAAGTCTTCGGCGGTGAAATGTTTAAAGCAAACCATCGCGTGAATCAGATCTCAACTTCGATAGCCACTCTTTCCTCAGCGCGCCGGACGCTGGATATCGGTAAAAACTGACCCCCACCTCGGTGCAATAGGTATTGCACTAAGGGAATGAACAGTGTGGGACCATTCTCTGTTGAAATTGCTTTCACAATGATACTGTACGAGGTAATAAACATGATATTCTTCAGGTTCTTGGCTGCGACCGCAGATAGCCTATGGGGCAGCCATCTTCCTATCCACACAATGATGATAATGATAGCGCAACAGTAGCGCCACCTTTAGTTCGATCTCGAGGCGAATCGAGGCTATGCACGGGCACTCTTGCTATTTAAAAAAAAGACAGAAACATATTGTCACGACTGGTGCCAGTGCGGGAGAATATACTCGGCAAGCTTGCGATTGCATGCGCGGCCCTTGAGCGACACGCGCTTGGCAACTAATAGGTCCTCTTATGACGAATGACTGGTCGGAGGTTTTTCTTTTTTCTCGCCGTTTAGTTACATCCGGCCAAGCTCTGTGCTCACAAAGCCTGGCAGTTTGACGACGATAGACTGTCCGGTCGTAGATTCGGAGCGCGAGGATCTGGTAGCACAGAGCATTTCTCGGGGTACCTGGATGTCAGCGCACAGTTTTTGCAGTGGCGAGTACCCGAAACATGGTTCTCAAACACGACGAGAAAAGAAGCGGTAGCGCGAGGAACGCGAGGTGCACGAGCGGACATTCCATCGCTCGGGAGAAGTGTGTTTCGGTGTCTCGCCGCAGCGGGGCGCCCGTCACGTGGCTCTCCTCTCAACCGCTGTGTGCCGCTCTACCTTTTCAATTTCGGCGGCCGCTTTTTGTGGCGACGTGCCAGGCTTTGTCAGTATAGAGGAGGCGATGGTTACATCCTCGGGGAAAACGAACGTGATGTTCAGATTCACGGGGTAAAACTACGCTGGAATGAACATGTCTCTCATTTTTAAAGAAGTGTTTCAAATTCCCTTTAAGGCCGAGAGACTGTTTCGTGCAAGTTCAACGGAGCAATTCATGGTTTCCAGTTTATTTTCATCAAAAACACTCGGCTTGAAAACTGTGCCGCTTAGTATATTTTACTAAACTAAGTGTCTAAATATGACATCTTTCTTTTTTTATTTTGTGTCAGCTGTTACTTTTTGGAACCCGTTTATACACGAAAATGCTTAAAATATAACCACGATACGGAGGCTGCAAATGTTTATACGTCCGTCCCTAAATTGTGCGCGTCAATAGGGAACAGATGCGTTTGTACTACGTAACGGCGATTTCGGAGAAAGAAAGGACGCCGATCCTACTTGGCAATACGGTTAACCTACGCCTTCGGCGGCGAGAGATAACGACAATCCATGCTCGTTGTCACACCAAGAAAGAAGGAAGTTTTGCGCATTTTTCGCGCATTGCGCGAAGTAGTTCTCGCAATATTTGCTTGTGGAAGGAAGTACCGATGCTTTTGGCGTTTGAACCGGGAACACTCGGTAAAAAAGAAAAATCGAATCCAAGGTGCATTCGCATATATCTTAAGGGGCCACGAAATAGATTTTGGGCTGGAATAAATAAATTAGGTATACTTCAAGATTGCTTCCCTCTATTGGCTACGTTTCGATTTGGCCAGCTTCCTTCACCTTTACCTCACCTTACGATGAAGCGCGGCGGAAGCTCAGCGAGCCGTCGAAGCCAATCCAGTGCCGCCTGAGTATCACTTGACTTTCTAAGGGGTCGCAGTAACACATAGGTGTGCGCATGTTCACGTTCACGGCGCTGGATTGTACCGCGGGATGCTGCGATCCATCGCAGCATCCAAAACGAGACGTTGCCCCTTCGTCGCAGAACATATAGGGTATAACATTTCTGTTTTTGTTTCAGAATACAATTGTTAGCCTGACAAGTATATATATATATATATATATATATATATATATATATATATATATATATATATATATATATATATATATATGTATATGTGCTTCGCCGTTAAGCGTCTTCAAACGGACGTCAACTCCCGGCTTTGTCTTCGGACTCCGGAAGACATCATAAAAAGGGGCCGTGCAAACTAGGTCGGAATATTTTCTCACCTTATACTCTATAGTAATATACTATGCTTTGTTTCTCCTAAAGATCAGACACAGACGACACTACGAGCTGGTGGGAACAGTAGGAGAGCGTCAAATGCTCGCCATCTTGGTGTACGTCATATTACTTTACTTTTGGCATCATCGCTGAACCAATCGTGAGCCGAAAAATGCCTAGAGAGTTGCGCTTTGGACACTGCTAGATTTGGTGAGCTGAAACGAGGCATATCACAACACTTGTCAAGAAACGTGGCGCTCAAAAAGGCCGAAACCAGCCTTATAACGATAGAAACGCCAAAGAACAAATTGCGAAGCAAGAAATATAGACACGATAAGCCAAATGTGAACACGGTAACTTTTCGATCGCTTAGCACTTGGACGAAAAACGCCGAGTCACCGGGCTCTGGACGCGTGCGCGGCGTTTGATGTTACGCAAAAAAGAGCTTCTGCGCATGCTCAAAACGCGTTTCACAGCTAAGTAGACAGGTTGCAGCGCCCGGAAAGTGGTAACTGGAATGGTTTATAGAAAATACTACACTTTTCTTTTTTACTTCGCTTGTGGTGTTGTTTAGTTGACCAAGGCGAAATATGCTCTCAGACACGTCTAAATGGTATCGCTCCTTTCACGTACATCCCAGAGTGGCCTTTTGCATTGAACTGTAGCAGCAATATAGTATATATTTTGATCGTTGCTATCTTTCCAAAGCGGCAGTGTGAACGGCTTGCGAAAAACAACCTGTGAGAACGAGTTTTTTTTTTTTTAAGTGTTTTTGTTGCGACGAGAACACTGATGGCTTGTCAGACTCCATGCTTCCCTTGTAAGTTGAGTCAACAAGCGACGCCCACTCTAGTCAAGCAAGACTCCTTCGGCAAAGGTTTCGTAAAAAAGAAGCAGAGTGCCACCCTCGTCCTATTCCAATGATGATGTCACCGATTTTGTGGCGTACTCTCGGATGTCAATATCGTTGCCACATCACGTCGTCTCCTTTACGTCCCTCTACAATATGGGTGCTGTTTCTCGTGGTCTTTTCCGTGATCGAAGAGTTCAACCGTGAACAGTTGTTTCTTATTTCCATAGTTCTAAGTTTCAAACGCCAGCAGCTTCCTTGACCCGAAGCACCGTTTTATTCTGTGGACGACGCTACGCGCTTTGTAACGTCATCTTTGACGTCACGCACTTTGCGACATCTCCTCGTTTTACTCTCTCAACTCCGTGTTGTATCACCTAATTCTCGTACTAATCACGTGATCAGAAAGGCTACTTAATAATTGCGATTTCTTTTCGAGTAGGCTTCATGTAGAAAGGTGAACAATTAGTAAATATCTTCTTTACAATAAGAATTTAATTATTTTTGTCAATTAAGAATGAAGCTGTATTTAAATACTTCTTTCTATGACGCTTGTGTTTTTCTTATTCCCGGTCAGCTCCATTTCGGGATCTTTTTTGACTTTCTGCGCTTTGTATAAAACGAAATCGGGCATTATTTTTCTGGGCTTATATACCCGGCGTCCACTATTTTGTGCTAGGTTGTCAAAGCTAGTTTAGCTTTCACATTGCTCCAGCCCTGTCCAAGATATACACGAACTCATCTTTGTTACGTCACGGCGCGGTGGTGGCGCGTCGGTCGCACTTCCGGTCTGGGGCTGTGGGCAGAAGTCCCCATGCCAGACGTGTATTCCTGCGTTGTTTTGAAAGGAACCTGACGAAAACATGCCTTTTCGTCAAACCGCCGCGACTGGGGCTGTTCCAAAAGAGTCGAGAAAGGTTTGAAGATCAGTTTTCATGTTCTCGGTTCGTCCGAGAACATGGATATGTGCCGTAAAAATGGTAAACCAGACGCCGCCGGACCACAATTGCTTGGGCGGGAAGCACTTTGGGTTGAATTCACGGATACTTGTGGTCATCAGATTTATTTGTTTTGTTCCAACATGAACGCCGGAAAACCGTCAAGTTGTACGGCCCACCTGCGTACTACGTTCAGTGCGTCTTGAAGTTCGAATGGCCGTCTGATCGTTCGAACTGTCGTCTGCTCTTTCAAACGCTTCTGCTTGTCGTCTGCTCTTTTAGACGACACCGGCCCGTAGACCAAATGATGGCCCGGTACTTGCGATAAGAACTAAGTGCAGGCCTCAAAAGACTTAAGTTTGAAGGTTGGTAAGCAGGCTCGACGGAAACAGTAGGTACAAGGAGATGTTGATTATTGTTACCAGCGGCCATCACCGACTTGTTATGCCTGATTCACTTCGTCCGATTCTGCTTGCGATTTTCAGTATCGACGTCGACCATCTCAGCTACGGTTCACGCTTTTGCAGCCCCAGCGACGTCGCGACTGAAAATTGCGAGCGAAATCTCATCATGTGAATCAGGCTTCAGCGTACATTCTGCGGCGTCCACGCGGAATGAATCGCCGCATGTTAGATTATTCACGTGAAGTTTTGCGGTGTAACGAGCATTGTTAATTTCGCTGACGCCGCTCATGTGGTCAGACATTGCCAGGAAGACGGCGAGCTGTTGCCCACACCCCCATCGCGCATGCGCGGCGCCAGTGGCGTCCGCTGGGGCGCTCGGGCGCTCCGGTTTGTTTGTAAACATGAGTTGGTGTATAGTTTCGCTAGCGTATGCAAATGAGGCGCATACGACAAGGTCACGCGCTCTCGTAGCAGTGCCAGATTGCTGCACAGTGGAAGCTTATACGCTAGCCTTGATAATGTCGCACAAATAGATTGACGCACAGTATGGGTATTTATTTACCGAAAACACGGAACCCTTGTCATAACCGAGTTACCTGTAGAAATAGGAATATTAGAAGCCTCGGCTATTGATGTCACTAACTTTACTCAAGCAAATTTTCCCCATGCATCATCACTTGGTCATCCTTTTGGGAGTGCCGTCAATGAATGAATGGAAGTCAACCTCGACGGTTTCCGAAACAAGGCCTATAGGAAAGTAGTCGGCGAATAACGCATTAATAAATTACTCGGTAGGGTAATTGATTCATTTCTATACTTCAGTATTTGGACATGCTTCAGATCGTAAGCAGTGATAGAGTGCAGGCGAGCTGGTAATGAATAGACATCTTGTGGATCCCAGCACAGGGTCTAAAAGATGTCGATGTTTAGGATCTTTTCTTAAGTATGCACCACGTGTGCATTTTACTCAGATTTGAGATAAGTGTATGGCACCCTCCAATCTGACCAGGCGTGTACATCATAACTTCAAGTACTTAAGTTTCTGCAGTTCGATTACGCTGTCGGATTACTTTATTACCTTTCAAGTGTACGCCGTCCGACCTGAACACGCAGTGTAGCTAATGCTATTAACGCTAGCCTTTTTCACTTATAGATATCAGACATGCGCGTACAAGGTGCGGCCATAAGAAACGGCACATTTAACACGCCTTGCAAACTTCGAATTTCAAACGTACTTAGCAGAAATTAGGCACGCGATTGTTGTTTCGCAAAATGGTTTGCTTCCATTTTTTTGGCTCATCCAAAAATTTCTGAAATAACAAAATAATTTAGCAAAAACGGCGGCCATGCATTTCTATGTCCCTGCATAATGATTTCCAAGCTCGCTTCCAGGTGCCGTGGTGAACGCAAAACTGCTGAGAATGTCATGTATGTTACCATGTTTTCGGAGTTATTTTTCACGAAATTCAGAGGGTGTTTTTCGGACTTTATTGTTCGCTGAAACTTCGCGGTTTATCAGAGTTTATTATTGTTAAATTCCCAATTTTCTGCAATTGAGAATATATTTTGTTATGTTGTCTATTAAAAAAAATGATGTCCGAGTTCCATGACCCGTTGGAATTCAAGGAACCTTGGCGATGTAACAGCAAAACCCTTCTTTCTGTAGTTCGAAATTTTAAAGGTACCTGAAGTGGCATCTTCTCAGGTCCACTGAATCTGTGCTCTTGTGAAGTTTATTTGTAAAACAACGTCTTTAGTTATTTTTCTCTTTTCCTTGTGACCCCGAAATTCAAAGTTTTTCAAATAAATCCGAATTGACAGAAACTTTACTAGCGATGTTGAATTAACCTGAGACTGGGGTAGAGAAGAAACATCAAAACGTAGAAGGGAAAGAAAATAGACAGGACGACGTCTCAATGTTTCTTCAACGATGTTTCTTCTCTACCCCAGTCTCAGGTTAATTCAACATGGTTGATATTCACCAGCTCGCCTGCACCCTTACGATTTTTCTTTACTAGCGAGTGTGTTTCGGATATTTTTTGGATTTATCCGAAAACACGGAACCCTATGGTAGTAAGTTACAACAGCTTAAGAAGGTAGGGCGAGGGAAAGGTAGACCGGGAGGAGGACGCAGACGGAACGGTGTAAAGAAGAGGGCAAAACATCCTCCCATCTCTAGCGTTCCGTCTGCTTCCTCCTCTCCGGCCTACCTTTCCCTCGCCTACCTTGTTGACTTCTAACAGTCTATAGATGAGAGAACGTGAACGAGCTAGACATTGGCAATAAATAACTAATTTAACCAAATATATGAACGACGACGCAGTTTCAGTTCGTACTTCAAAACAAGCGAACTTTTCTGTTTGATTAAAAAAAATACCGTCTAAAGCGAACGAATTCTTGCTTTATTTGGTCGTCTGTTACTCTTCCTCTCATTTCTACGACGCCTAATGTGCCCAGCAGGAATACGTGAACAGAAACAGACGACAAAGTCAACTATTATTTTTGTCTGCTTTCGCCGGTCCTTTCAATGGGCTGAACATGAACAAAAATAGTTCGAAATAAGTACTTGATGCAGATGGCTAACTTTCTCCGGTTCTTGATATTTTGACAAGCCTAGCACAATAAAAAAAAAGACATGTCGATTGCATTTGTTTTGGCCATAACATATCAAACTTGGATCAAGCAGAAAACCTTTGATCATTTATCTCGCAAAAACGTGGTAACAATACTGATAATGATAATTAAAAGACAACTAAATATTTTCACTAATAAATAAAGTAACTGCGCAAAATTAGTTGACACGGTTACTTGCAATTTTATTCTTTTGCAAGTAAGGAGTATTTTTTTAAACATTCTTAGTATCTTCCTCAGGTGCTGTTAATTTCAACTAGTGTTAAGTTTCCTCAAGCGACTGCTAATCTGAAATAATATTAAAAAAACATAGTAATTAGTTTCTGCGATGAACAGTCATGGCGCAGATGTCAACGGGTGCTGTTTGAGCGTGCCCAGAAACTTTAGTTAGCTGTAATATCTCAGAATTTATACTTACAAAACGTACTCAGTTTGATTGCGGCAGATGTCAGCAGGTGTTGTTCGGGCTTGCTGAGAGATTATTATTGGCTGTAACTTCCCAGCATTTCCTTGCTACGAAACGTACTCAATTTGATAGCGGCAGGATGTAAAGCAAAAATGAAGGTGTGTGTGCGTTTACACAGCCTAGAACTTGATCTGCCTCAACGGGCGACTTGTCTCCCAGCTGTAGATGAGAAATTAAGCCAGTGCAGTACAAACCGCTAGCCCGGAGTCTTTAACGTGCACCACGCAGTAGTGATACACGATCGCACGCCGGTTGGATGCTCATCCAGATCGAAACTGGCAGGGGTGGGGGTTTTGCGGCAGATGTCAGAAGGTGTTGTTTGAGAGTGCTCAAAAATTACTCTTAGCTGTAGTTTCCCATTCGTTTTTCCGCTACAAAATGTAGAAAATTCGATAAACACCAAAGTCACTTTTTATTTTTTCATGGCAATGCAGTTTTTTTTTGTACGTACAGTAAATACCGGTTAGAATTATTGTTTCACATTCATAACCCATAAAACACACGTTACACTTTTTTCTTCTACACGCAACGACAATAGCAGAAACAAAAAAGAAAAAAAACGATCAATGTTCACCCCCTTAAAAGAAAAACTAAAATGCTTATGTATTAAAAAAAAAGCTCTTAAATCGATTTAATTTGGCCTCTAGGATCACGAATATCGAGATTATGTTTCAATTTCGTGTGCGGAAGTGGCAGGAAGTCATTTTCAAAGTACCGCCGAAGTCCCTCCTTCTCGGAGCGTGACGACATATACAGAGTTTTCGGAATCTCAGATCTCGCGCATCTTCAGCGCCTATCAAAGTTATGTACGTGCACTCTCGATATTTCCAAAACAGGTAAAAAAGAAAAAGAGGCGTCACGATTGGTGTTAGTCCGAGGGAATATCTCTGGCAAGCTTGCAATCGCACGCGTTGTCCGCAGGAGTGACACGCGCTTGGCGGCCGAACGATCTGCGTGTGACATAACGACTGGTCGTTACGTCATAACGCTGTGTTTAAGCCACGTTCGCAACAAGATGTTTTTATATATTTATCTGCTGGTGTGCCACCGCAAAAATTACAAAGAGGAAATCCACAATCTTTTTTTTTTGTCGTCTTCATAAATATGGTTAGAGTTTCTGAAAGGAAAGCACATGGTCGCGTTCTGTGAATTAACGAGCAACCTGGGGCTCTTATCTAGACACTTTGCGGAAACGTCGGCGAGGCATCCGGCGGCCGTGATTGGCCGGCGCCAAGGTCAAACGCGTCACCTGGTCAATCACGGCCACCAAATTCTTGGCCGACTTTTTTTCATTTTTCGACGTGACAATTGGAGCGCTTCTATGAACGTATCATCAACGTAGAATCGCTTGTTTTTCCACGTAAAACTCCAAAGAGGGCAGGAGCTTTACATTCCTCGTGTCGGTGGTCGGAGTGTACGCGCCTGCTTGGTGTGGATACTACGTTAATTCTTACAAGAATTCGGTGGGATCGGCGGCCGAGCGCATAAACGCATCGTTGCTCGTGCTGCAGAACCCGACCATCCTTGGATCAATCTTCACGCCTGCCAGTTTCCATCTGGATGATCACCATATACTGGCGTGCGATCGTGTATCACGACTGCGAGATGCAAGTTAAATACCCCAGGCTAGCAATGGTACTGCACCGGATAAATTTTTATGTCTGCAGCGGAAACACCGTACGTTCATTGGGGCTGACCTCTCGCTGTCTAAAAAACGCATGACACAATTAGTCGTGTTAACACGAAGACCCTTTTCCAAGCGCTTGCGCCATCTAGTAGCCGCTGTGGTACTTGTCCGAGTCCGCCATTACTTTGGCACGCGCTCTAGGCACGTATTGGACACGAGGACTGAGTCAGCATTCGGCGTGAACTCGGCTCGGCCCGTATCGAGAACGAGAGCCGCGTCAGCATTCGGCCAACACTCGTATCCAATTACACACTTCGTGGTTAAGCAGTGGCGACGGGCAGCGTCGCACGAAGCGATTTCTATGCGTGTTCTGTTACTTACACGGAGTCGACTCGGCTGCTCACGTCACTTCGCTCTCTGTCCGCAGGTGCTCCTGGAAAAGCTGCTTCGCTCGTGTCCCGACGTGGGTAGCATCTACCTGATCGTGCGCAGCAAACGAGGTCTTCGGGCCGAGGACCGCATCGCGGACATCCTCAAGATGCAGGTGAGGCCCAACGGGGAGTGCGCATGAACCTGCTTCACACGCGGCTCCATGTTCAAAAATTTCCAAATAAGAGTGAAAAAAAAAATATATATATATATATATATTGCCAGAAACTTTATCCTTAAAGGCCTAATATGTACTAAATGCAGTATTTAAAAAGAAATAATTTGTTAGTTAAGAAAACACTGAACATCCGTTTGGGGAAGGGAAGAGCATCATGGTATACCAGTTTTTCCGCCAAGTTCACCCGACAAAAGGGGTGGTGTCACATGAGGCCATTATGTCACGTGACATCAATTTCCCCGCTAAATCTAACGGGAAAAGACACACTGGTAGATGGACGGGCAAACTTCTAGGATGGGGGTTCCGCAAGAAAAAAAATTATGCTTTAATAGACATGCGCTTTCCAGCCTGCACAGCCAAACGGCTGTATAAAGCGTTTAGTCCAATTAAATATCCATGAATCGAATATAATGTGGCGAAATTTATTGTTAACAAAAGGCAGTTCAAAAGGAAAACACATGAAGGGAGCGAGTCCACAGAATCAGTTTTGAACCTAGCAAAAAAAAAAAATACACGTATTTTGTTTTGATCGTTATTAAATTTCGAGTTGTTCATACTTGAACAGGTAGCCGTTTCTGTTCCGATTGCTTCAAAAGTTTAATGCCGTCTTCACTTGCAACGTTTGGGAAACTCGGAACTCGGGAAACTCGGAACTTTTTTTCAATGACGATGTCTCAAACATGCTTCGATCCGACGTAAAACGTTTTGGAAAGTAATAAATCCAAACCCAACTCCAGTATTACTTTGTATTATTTGTGATGACGGATTAGTACAACCTTCACATAAATTAGCTGTTGGTTTTAATACTTTTCAGCAGTGTTTTTTCTGAGGAGAACGTGTTTCCACATCCTACTTTTATTTCCTCACTTACCGAAAATATAAATAACAATATTGTCATTTCTAGTTACTGAGTTGAGTGTGCCATTGATCGTTTGCAAACTAACTCTAGCCCAGGTCCCGACGGAATATCTACTAAGCTTTTAAAATTCACCAAACACATATCTGGAGTTCTACTTGTGCCGGCTGTTCCAACAATCCTTCTCTAGTGGTCAACTACCTGATGACTGGAAACTTGCTCACGTCATTCCAATTTTCAAAGCCGGAGATAAAAATAGTTTCAATAACTACAGACCCATATCGCTCACTTTCGTTTCATGAAAAATCTTAGAACATATACTTTCATCACAGATTATGACCTACTTATCTTCAAACAGCCTTATTTTCTCTAATCAGCATGCGTTTCAACGTGATCATTTCTACGAAACACAACTATTTGAATTCATTACTGACCTTCACCTTTCTGTTCACTTCTCTTGTCCTAGTGATGCTATTTTTATTGATTTTGTCAAAGCTTTTCATCGGGTTCCCCACAACAGACTAATATAAATTAGAAACTATGAATATAAACGCTTCTGTTATTCAGTGGATAACTGCTTTTTTAACAAACCGCTCTCAATCTGTTGTAATTAACAAGCGTGTCTCCTCCCCTATGCCGGTGAAGTCTGGCGTCCCTCAGGGCTCTGTCCTCGGTCCAGTATCGTTTCTTTTATCTATAAATCACCTTCACTCTAACATTTAATCTACCATACGTCTCTTCGCGGACGATTGCGTCATTTAACGGGTCATTTCTAACCCCTTGGATTTTCTCATACTTCAACGGGACCTAGACATTGTCCAGCAATGGTGCACTACATGGTTAATGCAAATAAACACTAACAAAACTGAAGCTGTCACTTTTATAACTAAATTACAAATCACTCATCACGCGTACATGATTGGGGAGGACCGGATTGAAAACGTTATGTCAATTAAATACCTCGGCGTCCACCTAACAGCTAACTTATCATAGAAGCTTCATATTGAACATGTAATCCGCAAAGGTTCCAGAACTCTTGGTTTTCTTAAACGCTCTTTATTTCAAGCTAACAAAAAAACTAAACTCCTCGCCTATACTACCCTCGTCAGGTCGCAGTTGGAATACGCATCCATCATATGGCACCCTCATCAGCTTTACTTAACCAACCATATTGAGGCACTTCAAAATAAAGCTGCAAGATTTATAACCCGCGACTTCTCCCGTACTTCCAGTGTGTCTAACATAAAACGTTACCTCAACCTAACCCAACTGCAGTACAGGCGATGTATTGCTCGCATGTCATTTTTCCACAAGCTCTACCATAGATCATCTTCCTTTAGGACCTCATTCATTCAGCCTGCACATCGTATTTCGTCTCGCGTAGATCATCACTTTAAAGTATTGTCCATCTTTGCCCGCACTAACTTGTTCAAGAATTCCCCTCTGGTTCTTGCCATCTCCGAATGGAACAGCCTGCCCAGAGAAATCGCGTTAATCACTTCACCAGACATGTGCATTAGTTGTTAAAGTAATATGAACCAACTTATATGGTGCTGCTTTGTGTCATGTTTTCATCCAGTGTTCTTGTGATTTATATTGTTTATTGCTTGTTTAACATTGTTTATGCCGACTATGTATTCGTCTTTTTTTCCCACTTGACCCAATTGTATGAAACTTTGTACTATCGTCCCCCCCCCCCTCCCTATGTAATGCCCGTTTGGGCCTTCAGGGTAAATAAATAAATAAATAGAAGGGATCGACGTAAAAAGGATGAATTCCCTCTTCGTGGCAACTTATATGTAGGCAACGCAAGGAAACACAAATATAAAGCTAAACTAGGGGCAGCACTGCTTTCTACACTCTACGAGAGAGCAGCACCGCTGTACAGCCTTTGTCGGTTTTAGAAAATGTCTATTTGGAACCAACATCGTGCGGCAAAGCCTTTAAACGAAGACAAGCTAGCTCAATTTGAGTTAAGGTTGGTTGTAGTTTTTTCTTTTGGGGATATCATATGTTATTCAATGGTTCGCCTTCACATGTTAACGCAAGACACTGCAAACGGTTGTGGAAATATTTAAAAAAGGTGGAGTATTTAGTTTTTTTTATATAGGCACGCAATTCGTTACATTTAAAGAAATTCTGCAGTACGAACAATGCTGCGATAATGGCTAAACATATCTTTTTTTATATATCCGTAACATTATTTTAAAGATGCTCATTGTGATATTTTTGCTCCATTTTATATGAAGTATTTTGTTCGTAAATAATTAGTGAATATGTATCTAAAACGTGTTTACTTGACGAGTCTCGTAGCATTTTTAGTAGAAACATTTTATTGTATTTTTAACATT
This sequence comes from Ixodes ricinus, assembly GCA_037355805.1. Classification (NCBI taxonomy): domain Eukaryota; kingdom Metazoa; phylum Arthropoda; class Arachnida; order Ixodida; family Ixodidae; genus Ixodes; species Ixodes ricinus. The sequence goes on along the minus strand of JAZHYW010032951.1, from coordinate 39,649 downwards.
CTTGCAAAATATGTGTTGCAAAATATTTCATAAAATATTATAAACATTATTGCTACTTGCATATATCCGTGTGAAATTGATGGCTGTGCAGATTACCATTGTGAAACCTTGTCAATCTACACCCCAAGCTTCAAAATTTTATATCTAAAAAACTAGCTACAACGTTCATATAAAGCTGAATTATCCTTCCAAGTGCATGGCTTTCACATATACACTTTTGCACAAAATATAAAAGATATGACCCGGACCATCATTGTATGATCTGACATGAAAATACCCTACTACAAATATCGATAATCCAGAAATATATGATCATAAATGCTGCCAGATAACATCGATATGAATTAAACAAAACGTAGGTACCATCTAGAAATGTAAATTTGTAGCAGCACACCGCAGCTAGTACGATGCTTATATTTTTCACAGAACTAGAATGAAAATTAATAGGCATCATCATCATATGCGTATCGCGTCCCGGACATTAATGGAACCTTCTAAATATGAAGACATGGTTCTCTTAAATGCCTTCCCGCTATGTTGACATGCCTTCTGCAAATAGTTGTACAATTTAAAAAATATATATATATATTTATATTGTGATTAGGAACCAGTGCAGTCTTTATTTTTAAGTTACAATTGATTTAACCGAGCATAAAATCAATTGTAGATTGTGTCACTGGTGCCACTGTATGTAGTCCCATGCATCTGCAGTTCCTGCAAACTTGAAAAGCTTTTGAAACCTACTTTCAGGAATTCATCACCTGAGGCCTAATGAACTTTCTAATTCGAGTCAATTTTACAGAAATGTCTTTTCATCAGGAAAAGCTTAAATTTCCCTCGTTACATTTAATATAATTCCGAGATAATTGGATAGCTTGACCGAGTGATTTCCAAATGTGGAAACCCCATCCCAGCTGGAGGACCTGATCTTCTGTCAAAAACACCTGAAACACTAAGTAAATAACTAACATAATACGTAGCTTATCAAGGTTTAAATCATATCGTGATTCTCCATAGATGGAGGACAGAATGGGACGTAGATTGCACCAACACGTTCTAGTTGCCAAGCAAGTTCTTGGACTGTGGGCTTGTGCATTTTCGAAGAGAAATTAATTTCACTAGATCCCACTATGTCAGCTCTGCGTAGGTGATTCATATTTCACTCATAGATATCTCCTCTGTGAGCGGAGACCCGCCACACTGTGTACTCTATGGAGATGTAGTAACCCTCCGTCGGATTTTATGGGTTGGTTCTTTCTGACGTTGCTGCAGAACGACGCAACCAATTTCCCAGAGTTGTGCTTAGATATCGTATAACATTTCACCCTGCGACTGACTATAGTTTTATTAAAGAAACCGATATTTTAGACCAGTACTTAAGATAGTTAAGCATAAATTTGGAATCGCATAACCTCACCGACTTACAGAAACTAAAGATTTCCTAGAATGACCTTCGTGGCCGTTGCGCCACAAAACACTTAATGATTATCATCAACATCAAAATTTTGCGCCTAATTGTTTTTTAAGGGGCACTACAATAAGAACGCGAGAAAGAAAACTTTATAAAAAACCGCACTAAAAAGTTTTTTTTTTATTATTGCGCGCCTCAAACCTTAAATAATATTTTATACAACAATGAGGAGTCTGGCTCTTGTCATTTTAAGCACAAGGTACAGTTAGTAGCCTGCACAAACAACCCAAAAGGCATATTTGCTTCCCCTGACATTTTTTAAGGATGCTAAAAGTAACTGTCTGCATGAAGTTTACTTTGCATATATTCCTTTGTTTTGTTTGAAGACGTCGGTATTACCGTTTTTGTTTCCAAGAAAGAAAATTTTCGCACTGGTTTCTTTCATTATTTCGGTATCGCACCATTATTTCTTTGGGAAGCTCATTAAAACAGCGTCTCTTTCGCCACGTAAAAACCTGTCCACTTTCAAAAATCCTCAATATAGCATAATTTGATTCCTGAGTCATGAAAAAACCGACAATGCTATGTTTCTATTATTTTATTTGTCGTGTCTAGTTTTGCTGATTAAGCTTTCTAACCCGCTCCCCTGTATACTTTAATTTCTTGCCTAGAGTGACTGATATTTATTTTATTTTATATTATTTATTTGGGACTGCAAGCCATCGACAGTGCAAGGCAGAAGTGGGTACAGATTACACGGTATATATGATTATAGTACAGTCACACATTAGGACACCAAATATGAGGCAAGGTTTTTTTATTACAAATCAATTTGCGCTTGGGCTATTGACAACACCATCAGTCAAGCTATCCCAATCATTAACAAATCTTACAAAAAACACAAAAATTAAAAAAAAAACACGAAGAGTTCCTGTAAAGAAATAAACACACTGTATTGCGTTTATTTTCAACTACATGGGAGCCTCGAGAATTGTATATATTTATGTTCTTTTTAACATCTGGGAACCGTTAATAATTTAAAAAATCTAATTTTCGGCAAATTATTTTTTGTTCGCGCATTGCCGCTTGAAACCTAGTTCTTTGTCGCAATTCAGTAATTGTTGCGGTTGTTCTCTAATCACTAACGGTAAGGCGATGTACCTCGCTTTGTATCCTTTGTAGTTTCGTATATATTTTGTTGCGTGTCCCACACAGCGGCGGCGTACTCCATAAAAAGAAAAGTGCAATAAAAGACTTAAACAGGGAAATATAGTAACAACGTGTTTTGTGTGAGGTGTTTTTTTTTTTTTGCAACGAGGTTTGAATGACGGCCCGAGATGGGTTCGATGGTTGGCCCCTATACTCTCCTGTCCTGGACAAAATTCTAAAGCCCACAGCCAGATTGCTCGTACGTCACTCAAAGGAGACGGGAGTTTCTCTGCGACATAATGGCAAAAATTATCTGCAGAAAACGTCCGGAATTTCGAGATTCCGACGAGTGTTTCGGAGCGGTCTTATTCTCGATAGTAAGAAAGGAAAGTGGTCAAGGCCGCCGCTCTGCCGAGTCCTCGGAGGAACGACCCCGACCGAAGAGCCGAGCCGTCCTCGGTCGGCAGCTGCTCAGGGCTGTTGCTCCTGCGGGCAGACTTCCGCCAGACCGGAGAGATCGGACTTTTACGCGTGACCTCGCTGAGTCGGCGAGCCGCGTCGGTCAAGGCTGCGCGTCGCTCGAGAACTGTCCCTTTCGTCCGTCCACTTTGAAGCACTCTTGAAAGTGACGACGTTAGTGGTAAAGGCCCGTTCACACTCTTGCGACCGAGTACGACCGAGAGAGACCAGACCGGTTTTTAAGCCTCTGGCGATCTCTTAGTACCGGATGCGCTACAGCGGAGCTGGTCCTAAGAGATCGCAAGAGGCTTAAAAACCGGTCTGGTCTCGCTCGGTCGTACTCGGTCGCAAGAGTGTGAACGGGCCTTAACGCGTCGCTTTTTTCAGTAATCCGCTAACGTACTAGTCGGATTCCTAGATGACTAACGACTAAAGCATCTTCGTTACTATTTTTACGGCATCGTCTATAAAACTACGGAACTCGCTACCCCCTACTTCTGAATATTTATTTAACTTAAAAGCAAGTTGATTCGATTTTTTTTTTAACTACGCCGAAAAAGAGAACATGATATATCCTTCTCCGCGTCATTATTTCGAAGTCCTTCACTAACAAAAGAATGTCGATCCGGTGAAAAAATAAAATATATTTTACAAATTTAGAAAACAAAGTATTATAAACATTAAATATTTTTCTAAAGTATGGTTGTTGTCAAAGTTCATATCCGCTACTTAACGCTGCCAATTATAATACCTTGATCTAAAATAACAAAAAAAACGTTCATATTTTTAAATTTTGTTACGTTTGGTCGACGGTAACGAATCTCAGTAATGCGTTATTTTTTGACCAACTCAAGGGTAACGCGATGTCATTACTTTTTCGGTAATGGACACAACACCCTTTCAAGTGGCGTCGGTTCAAAAGTTTATCCCGATAAGTCGTTGCGCCTTAGATAGATTAAAAAACCATAACATGTTTTCCAGTTTTTTTTTTTTACAAATGAAGATTTAATTAATTGTTAATGTTCATAATACCCGGAGCAGGAATCCGATTTTCTTTTATTGCCCCCAGTTTTCCACATCAAGAAGATGAAAGCTCAAGTATATTTTCCTCCTCGACTCGACCGAACTCGGCCACCAGTATGCGAAATTACGTGGCCGTGACGTAAAATATGTCATTCTACGGGAAACGGAGGTTCTCCCAGCCGAGCGAAGCGGCACTAAACCCGAACACTGCGTCACACGGTTGGTTGTTTTGTCCCGTACCTCGACGGGCACTTTGGGGGAGTCTATACTGTTGAGGACCGGGTAAGAGAGAGAGGGGGGGGGAGTCACGACTGAGGATGCCCGTTGCTGGCTGGACTCGTTGATAAATACTTCTGCTTCTTGTTGTGGCAGACGGCGCGGCGGAAAGTTAATCTACTTGGAGGAGAAGTGTAATGAACAAAAGCTTCATTGCTGCATAAAACAGTTACATCAAGGCAGTATATAGATTCAAAACTGCAACTAACTGACGCGTACGGCTTACGTTGTCTAGCAGTTACTAGACGGTTGCCTCGACGTCAACTGTCCACCCGTGCGCGGTGTGACCAGAGGCTAACCTGTAGCCGGAGAGCAAATGCTGTCGCGCACGACAGAAGCAAACGCTGCGCAGCTCGGGAGCGTGGGCCCGCGCACAGGTCCCGTTCAAACTGTCTCGTTCTGTCAGGGCGTAGGACAGCGTGCCGAAGCCTGTCTCGTCCAGTAAGGGTCTAGTCAGAATCCCATTGGGCGCAGGCATCGACGCACTCTCAATGAATCGGACGAAAGGACACCACTCTCTCAGAAGTCAAAAGGTGAAGTCCCACACCTCGGAGCTTAAGCATTAAGACACGCTCTGGTTTGTTTAGGAGCGGGACAAAAAACATAACGATTCCTACAATCTGGGCGAGAATCGCTAAAACATGCCTCAGTGGAAAGCGGTCTTCTCAGGGATAACGTTCCACACACAACACTCCAATAGGGAGTTTTCGTAGACCGCGTTTCCTCCTCCTCTGAGCCCTCCGCAACGAACAAGCCCCTAGTGCGCCTGAGCGCCCATGGCTTTGACTGTAAGGTTCCGGGTATCGTAGCGGGTTGCGGAGAGCGTTACGGTACGGCGAAAACGATCTACGAAAACTCTATTATTTCGCGAACGCAAGCGTAGCAAAGGACCACACGGGGCTTCAAAAATACGGAGGTCACATCCCTGCGGTGTTTCCGCGATGTTGCGTTTACGTCCGCGCGCAAACGTCGGTCTCGCTCGGGACGCCTCTGGCTAGCCTCCCAAACCACCGAAGCATGGTACGAGGTTTCCGCCGGCGTGACCCTTACTTGAGACTCGGCCACGACACCTCGTCTAGTTTACAAAATGACCAGCCGTTGACAACGCACTTAAGGGCTCTGCTGGCCGCGTAGACGTACCGAAACGTATAAACCTTTTTTTTTTTAGCACGCCGTTTTTGCGGCGCGCGAAAATGCGACAATCTTTACACCAAGTGTGTGGATCTCTGGTATACTATCTGAACCAAAACGTGCAAAATTTCTTCATGATTCACTTTTTTTTTGCTATGTGGTCAATGACGGAATGTGCAACCTCCCTTGAAACTTGACGCTGTGCTGCCTCCACACAGGCATAGATCTCACAATTTATATATTTTACATGATCATGGGAACCATGTAATCGCTCCAAGTGACGTGTTTAGAGAATGTCAAAGTGATTGGCCTTCGCGTGAAAAATCTGATTCGCGTGATGGAATTATGGGGAGTGTGTGCGTGGCTGCTGAGCGCGTGCTGATGGCGAGCTTCCGCAGTTCCTTTGCAAGGTGCTTTCGCACCATCAGAAGGCTATTTGTGTGAGCTCGTTCTGAGCATGCGCTTTAAACATCGCCCTCAAATATGGCCTCCAGGGAATATCCTATACTTGCGATTTTGCAGTTGCCACGTCGCTCCGCGGGCAAAAAATATGAAATAAAAAGAAGCGTGGTGAAAGCTGCGGTGCTTAACGTCACAGATGCGAAATCGCGAGCAAAACCTCAGCATCTGAGTCAGGCAAGAAAACAGCGCTGCCTTTTGCAACAACGATAGGAGTCCAGTGTATTGATCATAAAATGAAAATAAAAATTTACAAAATGTTTTGTCTAGTTGAAAACAATTTTCACTTCAATTCGCATTTTTATTTCAATTTGAGGAATGCAAAGAGTACAAAAGACACCGGCCCGCTTCAGCGTAGAACGCTTGGATGCGAGACCCGGCAGTGCATTTCAAGGTTTCAGTCATGTAGCCATAAAACGTCTAGATTGACCATAAACACATGAATAATCTATAATCGTTATTACAAGTATGTGCACAATGTGTATCATGTTATATAAGCGATGTACATTTCACACAAATACTGTTACATTCCACCACATACAAAGAAACATAAAATGTAATGAAGTGCGCTCTTTATGTCATATATCCTATGTGAAAAATCTTACCGAAAGTGTCAAAGATGTGACTCAGAAATAAATTATTTATTCGTCTTTTTATAATAACTTTACGCTACAAATGCATTAGCCCGCCATAGATTGTACTAATTGACAGTGAGGCATCGTTTCCTGTTCGCCTTTGTACGTTTTTGTAATAATACTTTGAAAAGCGTAAACTTGTTAGTTTTTTTTTTTTTTTTTTTTGTGGCGGTGGTGGCTATAGTGACAGGTAGATTCCTTTGTCGAAACTTTAGGCAAATCTGGGGAGCGCTAGCACCCGTCTATGCTCTTTGAGTGTTTTCATCGTCGCTGTCTTTTTGCGCTATTTAATACCCCTGTAATTATAAACGAACTAGTCTAATCCAAAGATGTAATTCTTCATGTTTTTTTTTTTTGGCAGGCACATAGCACAAATAAAGCACGGTTAATTGATATTGGGTCTGACATTAAAAACCTGACACTTGGATCTGAAAATCGGCATATCTCGTAAGACGTCTCCGAAATAATGATATTTCAAGTATACTCCGACAGTACCGCATACTCCTTCAGTCAACATCGATATGCACTGCTGTCTCAGACTTATTGCTATGAACGCCTTCGCAAAGCTTCACTGTGACGTTGCACATCAACTTTGCCATGAGCCTACTTTGCCGTTCTCGAGCAACGACCGGCCTTCATGGTCTTCACATACATGTATCAAATCATTCCGCTCATTTCATACTCTCTATCACTGCACAGCTAGCCTTACCTTTATGAAATGATTCCTATACTTGCCTAATCTCTCCTTCTCAGTAGAAATATCGCGTATGTTTGTTTCACAAGATTTGTCACTCTAATCCAACATGTCGCCAAACGCTATTTTGAGAGCAATCTTATATTCAGCAACCACCAACCATCAACTAAAATTTTGGTGCGAATCTTCATTTGATGCCTCCTTATTGCCTTAAACCTCTCTTGATTGATATCGCCTTCCCGCAATCATAGTTGCAGTACTAACACCGCTAATATTAGAAGTGCGATGACTATTTTTTAATTATAATTCCTACTAGTATTTTGCATTTCCGGCTTTTTATTGTTTTTATGTTTATGTGAGTGTTTACTCCTCTCTTTAATGCCTTCGGGCCCTGAGAGATAATATTTAAATGAACTGAGGTACTGTGCCAACACACCATGTCTCTGCTTGTATCCACAGGTAGCCTTTGTCTTCGAAATTTTGCGATGAACTTTCAGCACTTTCGACGGCTGTTTTTAGGAAACCGAAATTTTACCCTTGTGCTTCATAAGTTTCCAACCTCGAGTTTTTCTTTCCGTTATCATTGCGCGGGCACCAAAAAGAAACTACTGCTCGGCACTCAAGCCAAAAATACTCATCAGAAAGCAGCACAAAATGTTAGAAAGAGGTGCTGTTTTGTCCGTCCCTATGTTTATTCTTTCTGTTTTTATTTAGAACTGTTATGTCGCGTAAAGTTTCATAGGACTTGTGCTGCTTTGGAAAAAATATGGTAAGAGAAAGCAAGGTCTAGGGTGCCCGACCTCGCTCTTCATGCACTGATGCAATATATGCTTTCTATTTTTACCATATGGACACACTCAAATCAACTATTAAATTTCTGGGGGCATCGTCTTCTGTTTGGCTCATTTGCCAGGTCACTTTGGTTTAAATCCAAACCGCTCTGAGAAAAAGTATAGTGCTCGCCAAACTTACCTGTTACGCGGGATGTTCGATTGTGTTATTGGAACGCTATCCTAGCGGCAGCCTCAAAACTGCTTCGTGACGTAGCGCTCAATGGCACAGTCAGAGCGGGAAGGCCGCTCGGCCAAGGTCCCAAATCGCTGCTGGACCAAGGACACCACGGAAAGTTTGCCTGCGAGGCGAACTATATACGCTTTTCTGCTCACTCTGTAGAAGCATAAAATGCTTGCTGATTGAATCATTTCATCACTGGCTGTTTTGACAGTCACCCAGGAATTTTCATGCGAATTTTTAATAAAAAGGAACTCACTAATTTCGCATCTACGGCCTTTGCAGCTTTTTCACCGGCTGAGGCAAGAGCGTCCGGAGGCGTTTCAGAAGATCGTGGTGCTCGAGGGGGACCTGACGCTACCGGACCTGGGCCTCAAGCCCAAAGACCGCCAGCTGCTCGTGGCCACGGTCAACGTTGTCGTGCATTCGGCCGCCACTGTGAAATTCGACGAGCCCATCAAGTGAGCACTTCCGCGTCATAGACGCTACACGTATTTCGGACGCGTATCGCCAAGGCGAAAAGTGTCGAGTCACTGGGCTCTGGATGCATGGGCGCCGCCTGATTTTCGGCAGAAGCTGCAGCGCACGGTGGAAGAAGAGACGTTTCGGAACAAATTCCACTCGGACTTCTCGCATCTCCCGGCGGGGCGCTGTCCGGTTGGGGCAACAACCTCCTAGAAGGAAAACCTAAGTGCTGACTTTTCCTGCGTCACTAAATAAGGCCACCGTAGGCCAGAGATTGGACACGACGTCAACGTTCGGCTGGAACTCGTTGTCCAAGTCAGTGAAAACACGGCTCCTATAGTTGAACGCTGACGCCGTATAGTCGTGTCCAATCTCTGGCCTATGGTAGCCTTGTTTAGGGACGCAGTAAAATTCAGCACTTAGACATTCTTATTTACGTCGTGTTAGTTGGGGCACGGCCCGGGGGCGCAGTCGTGCGTTTCGCGGCCTTCAAAAAGTGCGGACAAACAAGGACGGTTCCTAGAGCTTCTGTCAAGCTGCGCCATCTCACGGCATTTGTCAGAAATGGGAGCGACTCTTCGACAGACTTACTCCGTGGCCTGCAAGTAGCGACATTCTTTGAGGCACCGACTGCGTGACTGTGCAGATTTTAGAATGGAGGCGTACAGAGAGGTTTGAACTGAATGCCGCCATTTTGTTCCAGCGGAATGTGCTTTGTCATTTGTGTTGGTTGTCGTTACTTGTAAACGAAGTATCAGGGGACTTTAGTTCAGACATCTTTCCGGGTGTCTGAACCGTAAATACACCTTTCCAGTGCTTATCACCCACGCGAAAAATGCCGAGTCACTAAGCTATGGACCCATTCGCGGCGTCTGATATTCAATATAAGAGAGACTGCGCTTTCTCCGAACGTGTTTGATAGCCCAACAGATAAAGATGACAGGGCGTAGGGAAGGCGACGATTGAAAGAAAAAGGAGCCTATCGTGGTGTTTGGTTGCGTTTTAAGGGCGAGAAAGTGAACGCGTGATTGTAATTTGGGTTTTATTTGATGTTTAGGGTGCGTAGATTCAATTCGAGTCCTAAAACGACGATCTCAAAATCCACCTTTGTGTATTTTTAGGTACTCACGGTCAGTGTCACCAGATGGCGCACGCTTTATCTATGCAGGGCCGCTATTTTTTCGTATATTAGGCATAGGAAAACTGTTGAAATTTAAAGCACTGGTTCGTTGGTGCAAGCCGTCGCCCGTTTAATAGAAGGTTGAGTTGTATGCACTCATTCCATTCATTCATTCATTCATTTATTCATTCATACGTGGATGATATACTTATGATATGAGTTTTTCCATTGCAAGCCCTGTGCCTGCTGCATGCAAACTTTAGCGCACCCCACGCTTCACGAGAGTTTGAAATCTACCGAAAACTAACTGATTTGGGCTTTTTAATCACGCTCAGCAAGTTTCAGATTAAAACCGGATGTGTTTTTTTTTACTAATTAAATAGTAGTTTATAAATTTTGCGCATTTATTTACCGAATTCACGCGGGTATTCCTTTTCCAATCCCTGACGTCCGCCGTGATTGGCGGTTTGTTCCCGAAAAGAGTGTACTCAACCACCCTATTGGTAGCAACTTCCGAGTCTTCGCTGAAACAAACGGTAGCGCGCAAGCATAACCTTCTTTATTCTAGAAAGCCTGTCAAAATTGCGAAGCAATGCCCCAGCGGTAAAATCCGGAAGCACGAACACGCTCCTTCTTGTTATGTTTTGTGTTTTCAGAAAGGTGAACATTTGGCATCGATCTTCCTCTATTCCGCACCTCTCCCGTTTCTCCACGCGCCGTTAGTGTCTCTTCTTTTTCTCCGTTGCTGTTCGTTGTTGTTCGCAGAGGCCACCGCGTGTATTCTTGGCGCTAGCTGAAGGGTTGCCCATTACCCCGGAAGTGACTCTGCGCCAGCATAGGGGTAACCATTTGGCACTGCTCCTCACCTTTATCCGGCGGCCGCGCGCTCAATGACTCCGTCGTGGGCTTTCTAGAATAAAGGAAACTATGACACAACTCATCATTTAAGTGATACACTGTGTAAAGCGTGTAGATCTGAGAATGAAATGATTCAATACTTACTTATCTACTGTAAGTGACTCTACCTTCATGCTTTATTGTATGCATGTTTTGTTTTCTGTTATGCTGGCGTGCGCCTTCACAGTGTGCCTTTCATTCCATCAAACTTTTTGTAACCCGTCGAAACCAATGTGTAATGCCTCCATATATCTTACAGCATCTAACGTCAAGCTTTTAGAGTTCCCAGTACAACTTCTCAGACCGAAATTAAAACTTCAATAACATGGCGAAAAAACATTTACCTGAAAATTTGGCTAGCTAGTTTAGATGTATCTATCGGGCTGTTTAACCAATGTTGAGACAAATCAGGTAACTATCAAAATTTCGCCGCTTTTAAATGACGTTTTCTTGGCGATAAATCACCCAAAAACTCGAACTTGGCGAGGCAGTGTTTTTGCGAGATGTTGGGGACATTAGCGAGATAAGCTTGGTGATAATTTGGTGTGAATTTTAGATGCGCATTCTAATTGAGGCCGCACTTCCTTTGGGAAGGTTCAGTGCGTGGGTTGCGTCTAAGAATATAAATTCTCGATAAGAAAGAAAGAGAAAGAGAGAGAGAGAAAGAGAGGTATTGCATTCTCACTGATTTATCATGAGTGTAATCCGAACGCTGGCCCTGCACGCGTGACAAATTTGTGCCCTGCGTGCGTTTCCTCGGTGCATGCTGAAAGCACTTTGTTCACAAACACGGAGGCGTGACCTGTGTAGCTCTCTCACTGCGTATGCATCATGTGTCTCTCTTTGGTTATTCGTTTCAGGAACGCTGTGAGGATGAACCTCGGCGGAACACGGAGGATAGTCGAGCTCTGCAACGAAATGGAGGACCTTAAGGTAACGTTGGGGCCACGGACTGTGAATTAGCCCATGTATATGCGGGACCCTCTTAGCGTGAAAGTGACATCTCCGCTTTCACTTCGAAAACCTACGATTAGTGGACATCTTATATTACTGCTGAAATATGTGCACTAAATGAACACTCCCCATCACACTAGTAGAGTGGAGACATTACTTCTATTATAAAAAAAAAACTAAAATATCTTGTTCGCTCTGTCAGCGTCGCACTGTGAACACCTCGCGGAACTGTTAGCGCGAGCCTAACATTGGTGTTCTTCCGTACTTCACGTCGTAAAGGAATTGGCACGCATAAACCTTTAGAGCCTGGGTGAGCGCCCTGAAACCCCATACTATACCCTCGGACAAGTTTCTGTGGCATTTTCGACGAGAAAAGGAGCGCGCGTGCAAAGCTTTGATCGACGTTCATGCACGCGCCCCGGCACATTTGACCGCATAGTCGCAAGAAGTTGTCCGACGGTAGTGTATATTTTTATTCACAGCCCTTCGATACTTAAATAGAGATAAAGAAAAAAAAGCGATCACTTTTTGCGTTAAGATTGTCGCGCACTTTATGCAGCGCGACACTGATAACTCAAATATCTAATCGACAGTTTTTTTCGTCTTTCTTTTAAAATTAAACAGCCGCCTATACAGTAACCAGTATAGCGGAAGGTCAACGTTCGAAGAAGTAACTTAAGCTCAAACGTTTGGTGCCCACAGTTACTTCGTGCAAATAAAATTCAGAAAAATGAAGAAGAAAAAACGTAGATGTCGCGTTTGCGCTAAGAGCCTCCCGCAGTTTACGTGACGCACTCGTAAAAGAGTAGCGTACCGAGTAAATACGGTTTGTGTGATTTCTGGCATTCATCGAATAACGGTACTTTTTGAGGACGACAGTGTGCCAGAAAGCCCGTAATGCTCTCTTTTGCAGGTGCTTGTGCACGTTTCGACGTGTTACTGCAACTGCGACAGGGGAGAAATCAAGGAGGAGATCTACGCGCCCGTCCACGACCCCGACCACATAATAAAAATAATCGAGTGAGTTCCCTTCCTCTCTCTCCTCACTTCCGTTAAGCGGAGAGCAACTGCGGGAAAGGAGGTGCTCAAAGCGCCCTGTGACGTCAGAGCGCCCAGCTTTGATTTGGATGTATATATAGTGGCTAGACGCGAAGGCTCGCTGCCTTTTGTCTCAACCCACGGTCTCCCATCCAATCAGAGCGAACAAGAGCGTCGTCTGCTTTCGCGCAGAGCCTGACGTTTGAACAACGCGAGAAACTGCGCGAAAAGCAGACGACGCTCTTGTTCGCCCTGATTGGTCGAGAGACGGTGGATAGAGAAGGAGGCGGCGAGCCTTCGCGTCTACCCACTATAAACACATCTCAATCGAAGCTGGGCGCTCTGGCGTCACAGCGCGCTCTTATTTCCTCCTCCCCCGCAGTTTCTCTCCGTACCTTTACTGCCAGGATGAGAACGGCAGGGTGAAGAGTCTTAGCCGTCCCGCATCCAGCGCTAGCTTTTTCTACTTTCGGTGACGCTTCGTAGGGCGTCCTGTGAGCCTCGAGAGTGCACGCGCACCCAAAGCACGATCGAAGGCAATGAGCACACACTCGAGGCCTCGCTTCCGAAAGAGACGCCCTGCCATTCTGACTCTGTCAGGGACTATTGAGGGACTGTTGAAACTTAAAAACTGCTGTCAATGTTCCCACCATAAATTCTCAGAGGGGAAAAAATACGGGAGAACGCTCAAGCTTAGCCTTTAGGAGTGGAACGCGATAGCGAAATATATAAACATATAAACTCCCGCTCGTTCATGAGCCGGGACAGCGTGCCTTGCGTGGTCTCGTCAGTGGCCTGTCTGGCTCGAAACCGAACGGGTCGTGGCCTGAATCCCGACTAACATTCTCTAAAAAAATTGACTCGCATCTCCACGTGGTGAATGATGTTGATTGGGGCGAAGCTCTGGTGGTGCTTGTCTGCGTAGACGCTGAGCCGCAGCATGCCAAGCCTTTCGTTCGTTTTCATCCATATCAGAAGCAGAATGTGTGGTATGGAACGTTGTTATATACGCATTTGAGCATTTGACCGCAGCGCCCTCTCGTCTCATAAACATTGAGCCAATGCATGCAAAGTTTAACGCGATTATATACGCATTTTGAACACAGCGCCTTTCCTGTATAGACGTTGAGCGGTTACATGCAACGTTTCATCCATGACATCCCCAGCTCGTGAGCTACTACCACAGCTCAGAGCCCCTACTCGTCCCGCAGTCATGGCCGAGTGGTTAAGGCGATGGACTAGAAATTCAATGGGGTCTCCCCGCACAAATTCAAATCCTGTCGACTGCGAAAAAAAAATTCCATCATTTGTTTTGCGTCATTTTTTTTACTTTTTTTTCTTTTGTCTTTGCCCTACACGAGCACGTGAGCATGTGAGTTCACGAGCAGGAGCACAGAGCACTGGACGCCAGACAGACACCAGACAGATGAACGGACAGATGGACGGACGGACATGGCTAGCCCCTAAGGAGCTTCGCCCCTAATACTTTTCATAAGAGAAATTAATTACTTTTTAAAGTAAAGTCATTGGAGACATGCGGCGACGTTTAAATCGCAATACGTGTTACGTTTTAATCGCTTTCATTCCACCTGTGATCTCGCGTTTCACGCGAGCGTTGTGGGTTGTTTGAAATTCCCGCTCGTGGTCATGTCGCTGTGACGTCATGGCCCTGCTGACCAATCAGGATTTTCCCGTCACACCGACGCCGGCTTTTCTACGACACGGCTCCTTAACGCTTTCGCGTTAAAATGGTGTGGCGAATTTCTGGGCAATTCTGTTACACGTGAAAGGATTCGGTATCGCTCCGGAAGTTTACCGAGTCTGGCGCCTACGCTCAACGTCCTCTACATCAGATAAATTAACATGTGGCAGGGCTGGGCAGTATCGAAATACAGATGTATCAGCGATAATGTCTTAGAGATACTTTCGAGTGTCTGTATCTCTGTATCGATATACATTTGAAAAATATATTTCAATCTCAGTAGTGAAATACATTTACGATGTATCGCTTATATCGCGATATTTTGTCAGACTTGGGTATCTCGTTACAGCTGTTGCCCTTTTTAAGATAAATTTAAAATATAAAAACACTTACTTGGTGCAAGTTGGTTCGTAATTTTTAATATAAACCCGCACTATAACATAATCCATCTCAGTCACGGACATTTAAAAAAAAAACTGGTTTAAAGAGGGTTACAGTAGAGTAGTTTGTTGGCCTTGTTGGTTTTGGAACTTGGAATGCATTTTAGTGTTGTGCGGTGAAACACAGGAATCCCTTCATTGAATGTGCGGAGGAAGTAGTGTATCAGATCCCCTTAACGTACGGAAACAAGTATATAGGTCAGACCGGTAGGTGTATTAATGATAGGCTAAAGGAACACAAACTTAAAGTAGGAAATTATGGGGACGGACATCTGTCTGATCACTCTCAAAGCTGCAAGTGTGTGCCGTTGTTTTCCGAATGCAAGATTCTGGCGAGGCACAGGGAAAAAACTGAGGGAGATAGTCGAGGCAGATGAGATTAAGAAGGGTGGGGCATCATGAGTCAGCGTGGCCTCAATTGATCTACTTGACAAGGAACGTGTGTTCCTCAATGACGCGGCCTGGCATCGGACTGGCTAGTGATGGGGTGATATTCGAAACACGGATGGTATATAAGTGACGTTTCATGTAATAAAATCAGTTGTTAGTAGCGCACTGCGGTGCCTGACTCTCGTCTTTGTGTCCTTGTGTTTTGAGCGCTAAAATGTATTCAAAGAAGGTTACTTGCAAAAATAACAAAATCAGCTCCCTTCATAAAGCCCTCCACTCTTTGCAATTTAGCAGAACGAACGCTGTACAGGAGTTGAGTGGAGAAAAAGTACGGCCCTGTTGTCTAATCTCCCCACACTATGAGTGACTTAGAAACTCGTAATAAGACAGTTTGAGATGGGTCCTCACAGCAAAACAGGGCTCATTTTGGGCAGACGCCTTTTGTCAAGCGTGTTACGCAATCTTTACCGTTCTGTAACTACGTGGTTCAACGGGGGTGACATTTTGTTAGCGGCATTAATGATACAAAATGCGTTAAAGGTAAGGGGAGCAGCATATAATGGCCAAAAAAAGGAGCACAAGCATAAATTACCATTCGTATTCGCCACGATCTGTGTTTTTGTAAGTATCTGTATCTGATTTCCGGAATAGATTTTCGCCGGTTTTGCTGAAATATCTTGAGGGATATCCCGTTGTACGAAAGACTAAGATATCTCAGTATTTGTATTTTGGGCCTTAAAACAGGCGTATCTCATTATTTGTGTTCCCGAATGGTTCTTGTAGTATCTCTGCCCAGCCCTTACACGAGGCATATTAACGTGATAGGAGTTCCTGGAATGAAGATACTGGTCCTAGTCAGGTTTTGAAGTTTCGCGGTTTTCCGTGAGACCCGCCTATACTCATCGGAATCAGATAATCAGTGTTGAACCACCTGACCTAAAGGGAGAAGCATCTTTCGAAACTAGCACGAAATAAAAATTTAGCTCGGCGTAATGCCCACTCTGTGCTGCACATTGTACATTGCTGGGAGCATTTGTGTACGTATGTGAGCGTGTGTGTGTGTGTGTGTGTGTGTGTGAGCGCGCGTGTGTGCGTGCGCGTAAGTGTGTGTGTTATGAGCACAAAGGCTGCGTCGTTAGAACTGCGCTAAAAAAAATGCAAAGACATAAGGAAGAAATGTACGCACACGAGGCACTGACCGTAAACTAAACCTTTTATTTCCGAAAGAGACTCGGAAACAAAAATAAAGAGATGGGCAGGGCCGTATTTTCATTTTATTATCTGCCAACTAGGCCAACATAATTCCCCGCTGCTAGATTGTAAAGGCGCGCATTTAATTATGCTAAACAATTATGTTGTCACCATCTGTGGCGTCGTCTCGTTTCGAGTTTTGAAAAAAAATGCTTAAATTCATCAGTCACTCTGCCCGTGCATCATAAAAAAAAAAGATCAACGACGCGGTGTTCGGTGCAAGCATGATGTCAGAACTCACTGCGGACAAGCGCGCAGAACGTTCGAAGGCCGCTAGCCTCCTAAGTATGCTTGCTTCGAGCGCGTCCGTAGTCGTTGCATGACCGATCTGGGAGGACGGTCATACAAGAAGGAAACAGGCATCAGATGGTGTCTACAGAGTGTCGTGTGTATGATGTATTAGCAGTGGGGCAGCGGGTTAGCAGGAGCTGTGGACAACACCTCCCAAATGACAAGACCGTATGAACATCTTTTTTTTTCCACGTCGGCTACCAGAGTTTAGCGAGTGGTGCAGATCAGAAGCCAGGGCGGCGTCAGTGTTCAAATGGGGTTTCGTGTTCAGTCGGTGAGAACACCAGTCCCAACAGAACGTTGAAGGAACACTGGTACCCAATCTGCGCCCCCGGGCTATCCTCAAAAAAAAACGCCGTAAAAGTAAAAAAAAAGCACTATTTTTTAACGCAGAATGTGTTTTATAAGCCGATTTTCATGAAGGTCTGTCACAGCGGGCTGTAACGACACGGAAAAGCGCTATGCCCATAGGAAACAGTATAAAAAAACTTCCGTCTCCCGGCAAGCTTTTTTTTTTTTAATTTTAACATTTTGAGATTGTGAGCCAGGTGATTTGCCGACTGAGCTACCCAGGGTCGGAGATTAGAGCATACTGTGGATTCCCGTGGATTGTTTCCCGTTCCGCGCGCGGCCTTCTGGGATCTTTGCCAAAAGGGCTCTTGTGCCTGGTTCGGTTGCAGCTGGCTGGACACGGAGACGCTGGAAGCTTGTCAGACCAAGCTACTGGGCTCCATGCCCAACACGTACACCTTCACCAAGGGCCTGGCCGAGACGCTGGTGCAGCGAGAGTCCAAAGGGTACCCCGTGGCGATCGTCCGGCCGTCCATCGTCGTCTGCTCCTGGAAAGAGCCTTTCCCCGTGAGCCTGCCCCGACCCGCGGCCACCTCTGGCCGGTCCTGTACACGTCACTCGGAAAAGTCGTGCCTTAGACATACTAGCGTCGCAAAGGCGGCAGTATAACGCAGGATCTAGTATGTTGGTGCGAAGAAACTACGCACACATGTGGAGGCTGGATGGCACGAATGGTAGCTGGGTGTCGACTTCTGTGGTGGGAATGTAAATGCGACTTTCTCGGAGCCTGTTGGAGAGTGAGACGAAATAGACTGAGTGCGCGGAAAACAACTATTAAAACGCGGCAGCGCCGAGCAGTGCTCTGGTGTCAGCTCGCGCTAAAAGGCAACCAAACACCTCATACTTCAACCCGTTGCTACTGCTCCCGCAAAGTGAACACGGATAACAAAACAAATTTTCTTTCTGTCTTTTTTTTTTTTTGCAATTTTTTCATGTGGAAGTTTGGAGCGAGCTTGTTTCACGGGGCAGGACGCCGTTCTGTCTGAACACGTGATAGGTATTCCCTCCACCGTGTGTAACACGGATGCGCCCGAAGACTTTTCGGCTCACACTGGTGTCCAGTCAGTGAGGAGATGAGCACTTCGTGAGCGTTTTGCTGGCAATCGGGTTTATCGGCGTCTGCCCCTGGTTGGGTGACGGAAATGGTTAGGTGCCAGCCATATGACACACAAAAAGGTTACAATATATACTTTTTCAGATGTGCGCGCCATCGCCCGTTCGCCATTGTTTGGGCGCACTCTAAGCGCGCTCTGAGCATGTATTGGTCACGAAGGGTACTCCAGCGTTCGGCGTGAACACGGTTAAATTCGCATCGAAAGCGAGCGCCGCGTCAGCTTTCGGCTAGGAGTCGGATCCAATGGAACGCTTCGTGGCAGGAAAATGGCGACCATCATTGTTACCTGGTGGAGTTTGGGTTAAGGTGAAACTAAAGGCAGATGAACTCGAGATAAAAATGTGTTACTTTATTGATTCTGATTCTGATTTATTGATTATGACATGGAAGACTCGTGTCATAATCACTCACAAATAATGAGGAATTCAATATAAAAAAGGAATAATTTATTTAGCAGGAACAGGTTTCTTTATTATGACAATTATATCTAAAAAGAGCTTAAAAATAGTTTGAAGGTGATCATTTTTCTTTGGCGTGCTACTGTTGCTTTGTACTGACTTCCGGGAATTAGAAGCTTATAAAGTGTACACATGTGGCTAAAAAAGTGGGGATCCGGTTCGTAAACCCGGATCCCCAGCAAATGGGGGACGGGAGTAGTAGTGCTGTTTACAATTGGTTTTCTCATTTCCAAAACTCACGATTAACCTCGTAAATACTACCTAATGGAATATTGAGATGACCACGAAATTACTTTAAAAAGTAATTCATTACAAATAATCTTATTGCATCTAGTGAGTATCGTTCGAGTCCGATCCTGGGTTTTACTGTGGGACGGAAAAGACGGAAAAGCTAAGCTTGAGTTAACGCACATCAGTGGTTCCGCCTCTACTACCCGGAACTAGATCCGCTAAGAAGTGATTCAGAGGGATCACGGTGGGTGTCTGCGCAGTATGCGTGAAGCCGCCATAACTTTAGTTCACAGTATGGTGCATGGAACGCATCTCCAACTGGTGCGCTTATCGCGCCCCAAAAAAGTGGTCCCTCGATAGCCGCCTGATGACGTCATAAGAGTGTCACGCTGTCGCCGGCCGCGATCCTGGCGGCGTCCCAGCAGCGGCGGTGGCTGTGGCAGACGCCCGTTCTGCAGCAGGTCACTCCCTGGTGTGACAGTCCACGGAAGCTTCGGAAGTCTTTCGTTGGGACGCTGCGACGACAGCGACACCCGCGTGCGCACCCGATTTTCGCCGAAACTTCTATCCGACCAACCGCCAGGATCGCAACATCCGACAGCGTGACACTCCGGCTCTTGTGACGTCATTCGTTGGAACTCGCAGAGGCCCGCTATTCCACGCCGTGCGACCGAAGGACCGGAACATCGCCGCTTGCTGCGATTGGCCAGCGGTGCGGAACTGGCCAATCGCAACGGGCGGCGATGTCCCTCTGTATCGCTTGGTCCCGTCGTGTAGATAAGGGCCCCGGGACCACTTTCGCTGCACGGGATTAATAAGACGCAAAACACACCAGTCGAAGCCGCCTTCCAGGCCGCGCGGTTTACAGGAGGCCGGCGACAGTGCCCGAACAGTCTCGTTTTCTGCACGCACAAGAGCTCCAGGAAGGTTGTCGCACGAGCAGAAGGACTATAAAGTTCTCTGGATGCATTGCGGCACCGGTTGCGTGGTCAAAACTAGCTGGTGAGATAGGTATATTCGTGGAAAATTGCTCCAGGCCAGTTGGTTCCACCGCAATGACACACGTTCGTAGGCAAAGCACGCTTTAAAGGGTGAGACAGCTGTATAAAGTTTTCTTGGAAGAGTAGGAAACAGCTTTTCCGTCCTCCTAAATGCCCAGACAGTTCGCGACAAAGCATTCTATTATATCAATTTAAGCTCGGGAATTCGCGACGTTTAATCGTAAATATCCCCGATGGCGCAACAAATTGGGTGCGCCCTCGAGACAATCCGTGGAGTGCCGGTGCTCCCGCAATCGTTCCTTCACTGTCCGACGTTCAGCAATCCGTTTTTGGTATCAGCAGACACTCCCTAGCTTTTGTTATAAAAAAGTGTAATTTTCAGTGTGCACTTTATTGTAAAATGTCCTAACCCAAACTTCGGTACACTGAGAAAAAATGCCCTATTGATCGAAAGCTCTCGAATTACATTATTCAGCGAGTTTCTCGTATGCTCCAAAGTTCTCCTTTATTCAACGGGAAAATAACGTCAATTTAAGGTGGAAAACAGCATTATTTTTGTTGAATTTATATTCAATAACATTTTCTTATTCACTAGGAAATGTCAAATTGACTTACTGTCGCGTAATGTAGCTCTTTATGTTTCTTTTTCATGCTTCCCAATAAGTGATGTTTAATGTTGGTTAGCCGCTATTAGAAAGGCTTCAGAAGGTAATTTTCTGTGTACGTAATTTAAATTTCACTCCACCGGTTTCTTTGGCAACCGCGCGGGTCACGTATTGCAAGTTCCGTTTTTCTCGCTTAAGGTACGTTCTGTCGACGTTTCTTATTACGGTGTATTTCTGTAGTTAGGGGATTACGTATGATGCTGAAAGTGTCCGTGAGATACACAAATGTGGCTCTTAATTCTCGCAAATGATGGTACCTTGCGTCTAAAGCCCACCAACATAAATCATACACGCAAGCGTCACGAGACACGGTAAGAGGATCTCTTCAGTACAAGGAGCATGTACCACGTGAAAACAAGCGTCGTACCGCGTTCCACGCGGCGGCGTGTGCTTTCAGGACACCTCTGATTGGATACATTTCGTTTCTGTGCATTAATAAGACAGATGGGAAACACCAGATTATATAATATAAAAATATGCGGATGAATGGACCGTACTTGATCGAATGAATCAAAGTTCTACGAAACCGCCGAAAGTCAAAATATTTGGCGGAACCAGGGTTTGAACTCTGGGCCTCTCAATGTCCGGTCGGGTGTGCTGGACCACGCCACCACTCCACCTTGAATATTCTGGCGTTTCCTAACTGTCTTAGTAACGCACAAGGACGTAATGTATCCAATCAGAGTCGTGCGCGTTCTTACAAACGATTATCAGAATTGCCAGCTTCATTGCATTTTGCAGGGTTGGGTGGACAACTTCAATGGACCCACGGGTTTAATTATTGCGGTAAGTTTACGACATTTATTTTTGTCTTTCGGGCTATTTTCTTGCATTTTTCTTATTTACATATATATAAACATTTACATTTACACGCCTGCCTTGGACAGTTTGATATTTCGTAGTTTCAAAAACATATACCTCAAGCAACACTCACTCGCTTATTAATTAATTGATCGATTCATTTGTTTATTTATTCATTCATTTTCGTGCTCATAAACAACAGATTCCTTGGTAATGATGCACAAACGGTGAGATTACAAATTACTCAAAGACAACATAAATGCAGAAAAATTCGAGTTAACAACGTCACTATCCTCGGCGCCGAGGGTGTTCGTTATACAAGTGTTGTTTGCAAGTCATGGGGGCTAATTAGAATAATTTCATTAGCAAAAAAAGAAAAAAAGAAGAGAAACTAGTAAAACTCACCTCGGAATGCGGACGTGAATAGACGTCGTGATCGGCACTTACGTACCATGTATTTTACATGGTTGAAATGCGCATTTAAAATCAGGATAAAGGTACCACGCCGATAATGTCAACACAGGCGAGCCGTCGAACGGTGACCTTAAATTCTCGTACTGAAGACTAACACAACTCGTGTCTAACGCAAAACTCGTGTTTGACAAGTGCATAACGAACACGGATTTTTTTCTTGTTCTTTTTTTGTTAAAGGAGGTCCAATAATGATTTAGTCACTAGATCGAATGTCCACCAAGGTCGACGGGCATTCTAAGAAAATCGCGACTTGCTAATACTATGCGTCGTTTCCCTTCAAGTCCTTGCACAGCTGACGCAACAATCCTCGAGAGCCAATCAATAGGGGCCAAAAGTGCATCGTCACGTCGTCTTTCTGCCTTTCCTATCACCGGCTAAACCAATCGCGCCGGTGATAATAATCGAACAAAGACGACGGGCGTCGATGCACTTTTTGATGGCTGTTTGATTTTCCCCCTTGGATGGTAGCGCCGGCTGCGGTAGGCCTTAAGGTGAAACAAAAGATGGTAGAGGGTCCCGTATCGTTAAAAGAAATGTAAAAAGGTTCTTCAGAAAAAAAAACATTCCAAGAGTGCGCTTGCTTGCCTTTGAGAGACGCTGAAGATGCGCGAGAGCGGAGATTTCGAAAACTCTGTATATGACGTCACGCTCCGGGAAAAAGGGACTTCGGCGGTACTTTGAAAATGATTTTCTGCAGCTTCCGTGCTCCAAACTGATCAAAACTTTCAGCTTTTCCACTCTGGTGAAGAAGGAAGACCAGCGAAGCTGTACTATGATGCAAATGATATATTGGCCGGCCGCAAGTCGGCAAGCCAGAGTGGAAAGGCTGGAAAGGCTGCCGCCATCTATAAGCGACGGCGGCAACCAGACAACAGACAAGCCGGTTGTCTGGTTGCCGACGTTGCATATAGATGGCGGTAGCTGTCCAGAGTTTAGTGTCATCATTGGTTTGTTGATATTGGGGAAACTATCCCTTAACAGATCCGCTGTAAAATAATCTCGATATTCGCGATCCTGCAAGCTAAATGAAAACGACTTACTAAGTGCTTTTTTTTCTCAAACACGGAACAGCTTTAGCTTCCCGTGAAGCTGTCGCTCTTCACTTTTTTCTGTCAGTAACAGACACGTTTCAAAAGTCCGCGCCAACGCTTGTCTGCCATTCCTCGATCACGTACCCTAAGCCCGTAGTGGACACGAGTGTGACGTCAGCGTTCGGCGTGGATTCGGATCCAATCACGGCCGCCTCCTGTCCGAGCAGTGGCGACTGCCAATGTCGCTCGATAGACTGTCGAGAAAGGGTTTATTGTTTCGAGGTTCTCTTCGTGCGCGCTTTTAAAGCCTTCAATAGGTTCACATTGTCGTTGTGTGCCAAGGTGGCGACGGGCCTGCTGAAAAGCGTCTACACCGACCCCGACATGGAGACGGACTTCGTGCCGGTCGACGTGGTCGTCAACTGCATCCTCGCAGCGGCGTGGAACGTGGCCACGACACGGTGGGTCCCTGTTCGCCACGCTCTTTCGCCCAACTGACACCGCACTCCGTCTCCGAGCGCACCTGACACTAAGATCCGTTTTTAGCCAAATCGTCGTCGTCTTTGTGCTCTTGGTGTCACCGACTGTACCAACTATGGACTGAAAAAAAAACACCGAATCACGGCGTTTTTGCGGGATTGGTTTAGCAGGGAATAGGAAACATACAAAGATGACGGGAGCAGTAACGATGTTCCTTTGGTGCCGCTGGATTGCCTCCATCGCGGTTCAGCCTTGGGAGCGCTTGAACTTGGTGTAAAACGGAGCGCAGTATACGGTAAAATCCCGAATTAACGCCCGCCCATAACGAAGAGATAAAAAGGGGAAAAAAATATCAGCAGAACCCATCCTTTGGGAATGATTATCTACGTTAATGCGAATAGCATCAAACGGTGCGGAGTTATGCGCGTTCGTCAGGTGGCCGGCACACCTCTAGATACGCCAGCCCACTCTTGAGGCGATTCTAAATTTGTTGACACTTTTCACAGCCCTGCGCACGATCTCCGCAGCCCAGCACGTGCGTTTGTGTCACTTAGGAAGGCGAGCAAAGCACGCGCCATACGCACAAACACTCAAAATGGTACCGACCAGACTTTCTGGCGTCTCAGCTAGTCTCAACCAACGGTACTCTAAACGGTTGTTTATATCTTTACCATAGGACGCGCTTACAGCGCTGTCACAGCTACCGGTGCGCGCGCGTTCCATGCACGAGGGCTCATTCCGCTCTCGTGAGGCTGAGCTAGAGGTCTCCCGAGCGCGGGAGAGGGGTGAGCTAGAGGGAGAGGGTGAGCGCGCGGGAGAGGGTGAGCTAGCCCTCGTGCATGGAACGCGCGCGCACCGGTAGCTGTGACAGCGCTGCAAAGCGCGTCCTATGGTAAAGATATAAACAAATGTTTAGTGTGCGGTGAATGACTGCCTTCATAGCTCTGTGGTTAGCGCGTCTGCCTGCTGATCAAAGGGTCAACGGTTCGAATCCCAGCCGGCGCCGGTCTTTTTTATTTATTTATCGACCCGCGGCGTAAGAGGTTAGATAGCCAGATAGATAGATAGATAGATAGATAGATGCATAGACGAAAAGTGCGTGAAGTATCCAAAGAATGCTATTCGCATTAGTACTCTGCAGTTTTACTTAGATCTTTAATGAAACCTTCATGCGCAGAATTTCTGTTTCATAATAAACGAAGCCGACGCTCGAGTTCGACATTTGTCTTTTTGGCATGGCCGCGTGCGTGTCTTGCAGCGTTACTAGATTACCTCCGTTGTGAAACTCCCGCGGAACGGGGTACCGGCCCTCACTCACTTCAGTCCGCCTCCCGTAAGGTAGCCTCCCGTCGTTCGAAGCGCCATCTAGATTTTCGTTTACGAACTGCGGGTTCCATAGAGTATGGTAATGGAACGCCATCTAGACGCTGCGCTTCAAAACGTACGTATCCCATAGAGTACACTGAAGTTACCAAAGCAGCTATCCGGCCCGTCGAACGACGGGAGGCGAATCGTGGTGAGTGAGGGGGTACTGCTCGTGCATGCAGCGTCTATGAGCAGTTCCGTAACTGAGCTAATCTAATAACGTTGGTGTCTTGTCGAAACGTCGCCTCGTGGTTCTTTCTTCCTTTCTTTTTCTTGTGTCAAAACCAAGAATGCAGGGACTTGGTCGATCGGAGCATCGTGTCGGGTTTCTCGTGACTAGAGTTCCGTCTTCTGGAGTTTCTTTTTCTTTGAATGCGAGGCTGTTTTATCGTTTCTGATTTGATGGTTTTTCTGGCCAAATATTCGTGCCGGACAAAAAAAGAGGGGTAATCGCTAGGATTCCTTGCTTTTGGAGTTTATTTCTCATGAAATTCGGAGGGTGTCTGATGGAGTTTAATTTTTCCGAAAATTCTGAGTTTATCGGAGTATATTTTTGCTAGATACCGAATTCTTCGAAATAAAAACTTTTGTTTTGTTCCCAAAATTTCTAGATTGAAAATAAAAACATATATTAAACTGACATAACCTTGACCTAGATGTATATGAATTCACCTGCACCGGATGACATCGGCGCCCTTGCCATTTTTAATATTAACTGTCCCATGACCAAACTTAAAAAAGACACCTTAAAATCAATGAATTCCCTGACGTAGGCTCTGGAAAACCCTCTTTCTTTCCATCCTATACCGCAGCTTAATGCCGCTCTGCAGAATGGAGTAATGAGATGGAAAAATAATTTGTTGGCCTCGTTGGTTTAAACATCACAAAAATAGACTGCGCCAAATGACAAGGACAATTGGAAGACAACACAGGACAAGCGCTTACTACTCAACTGGCGTTTTCAATCAATCAATCAGTCAATCAATCAATCCGTGTTTTATTGTGAACCCAACAGCTCATAATGCCTTGGGAGGGTTACACTTGCACGATATGAAAGACAGTCGAACCAAAAATATATTCGCACTACACAGTAAGCCTCAGTATGACTTTAAAAGAAACATGAAAGAGGTAGTGAAAAGGTCCACGTCAGGGTTAAAGCACTTGTCATACATGGTCTGCATCCGTGTCAACGAAATAGTAGTTTCTAAGTTAGAAGGGTGAAAAGAAACCATAAACTGCGATTTTGTCGATGGAGAAAAGGAAGTGAGATTCTACTGAATAACGGGGGAATCAATAGCAGCGTTGAAGCAGTTTATACAAAGAACATGTAGCGAACAAGTCATCTATGCGAAAGAGGCGAAAGGCCAAGTGTATCCAAGAGACTCACGTAATCATAAAAAGCTTTCTGTTCAATGTGGCGATAATAGACTATTCTTACAAATCGTCGCTGTAAGCACTCCTAGCTTGGTATTTTACTCTCTTCTTGGAATTCCACACTGTAGAAGAAAAGCTCAATCTTGATAAAAATAATGACCGAAATAGGTGCAGTATGCAGGTGTAACTGTGGAAATTACGTGTAATGCGTGCAATTACACCTAGGATGCATAAGGAATCCGTGATAATTTTCGAAACATGGTAATTAAAATTGAGGCTTGAGTCAATTAAAACAGCAAGGTCACGTACAACTGAAGATCTTGAAATCTTTGAGTCGTGCAATTTATAGCGATGAACAATAACATTTGCCTTACGGAGAAAAGATTCAACCTTAGTTTTGGTGGGGTTTAAAGGGAGCGAGTTTGTACAACACCACAGGCGAATTGCATCAACATCGTTTTTTAACTGTTCACAGTCAGCAGGATGCGGATACTAGGATAAATTTCCACGTCATCAGCGAACTGTAGCATCTCTGAGTTACTGTCACAAGTTGCAAGGTCATTTATAAAAATATTTAAAAGCAAAGGTCCAAGGTTCGATTTTTGTGGTACTCCGGAATTTATCACATAAAGATATAATTTGCATCCTAAGTAGGACATCATATTTGAGCGATCACTAAGGAAACTGCCACACCAGGCGCAAACACCGAAGAAAGACCCATATTAAACAGCTTCTTCAACAATAGATTGTTATCTACAAGGCTAAACGCCTTAGACCTCTCAAAATAAATAGCATCAACTTGGCCACGCGTCCCAACTAAAGGCTTTGTGAACTCCAAAAAGAATTTACAAGGTTAGTCTCAACAGAATGTCCCCTACAAAAACCGTGCTCATTTGGACTGAGCATTGGTCCAAAATGAAAACTCAAATGCTTAAAAATAACTTTTTTCAGAAACCTTGTGAAAACACAGAAAGCAGTGCAGTTGGTCAGTAATTATCGAAACACAGAGCTTCCAGATTTGTGCACGTGGCACAACTACAGCATTTTCCCAAGCCGATGGAAATGTACTTGCCTTACAGGACATGTTGAAGAAATGAAAGACGTTTAAAATTGTCTGTAATGTCGAATTAGAGCCAGCTCTTGAGGAGGAGGATCGGAGAGTACGGGAGGGGAGGGTATGCCCCCTCGTCCCCTATGCCCTCCCCTCCCCTCCTCCGCTAAATTTAGCGGGAAACTTTCTCGTAATGCAATGCGCGGTTAAGCCCCCCTTGCATTATTTTCGTAATGCAACGCGCGCGGTTACGCCGACGCCGACGGCGACGGCGACTCCGATCAGGCCGGAAACGGGCGCCCAAGAGCTGCGCTCTAAAGTGCACTGCAGCACAGGAGCCAAGATAACAGAACACCCTTTAACAATGAAGGCAGGCATCTCGTCTTCCCCACACGACTTTTTCGGGGCAAGTTCTTTTATGGCCGAAGGCACATCATCGGTTGTCAATGAATGAGTTGACATAAGAAGGTTATCAGGACCAGGAGTTGTGCTGTTAAACTGGGGAACATTGGGGCTTATTTACTGTAGATGACAAGTGTTTAGCAGATAGATTGCCGACACCCAGAGCCAGACACGGATCGGTCAGTGTCTTCATAGTTATAGCCTCAATTCCACTGTATGGCCTACTGTGCCTAACATATCCTAACATATCCTCAAATATTGACGATCCCTACCTGGTCTCGAAGTTCTTACGAGGTCTCCAGCTTTCTAGAAGAACATCGTCAGGAAGAGCTAAAGATATTTTCCATCGATATCAAGGACCTATATTATTCCTTACCCCAAGAACGCCTCCTAAAATGTGTGGAAGAAAGCATTGATGCCTTTGGTGTCATACCCTTTATGAACGCGGCGGGTCTGTCCCAAAGTCAGTTTCTGGACTTACTGAAGATCTATTTGAAGTCCACCTTCGCTGCTTGGGATGGGAATGCCTACCTACAAAAGACGGGAGTATGCATAGGATCCAGCATTGCTCCAGTCCTTAGTGACATCTTTCTTGCACATCAAGACAGGAGTCTACAACGAATATTGGATACATCAAAAGCAGTAAAAGTATGTAGATATGTAGATGATTTTTTAATCTTCCTTGCTACAGATGATACCAACTTCGCAGCCATGGTGGAGGAGGTTCTCTACAATTTCAAGAACTGTATGAATCCTCTAGAACTCACCTACGAACTGCCGGTCGAAAGATCATTACGATTCCTGGATCTTCGACTGTATGTGCTACCATATCACATCTGTTGGTCCTATGAGCCTAGGGAAAGAAACCTCTTCTACCATTCAACTCTGCACACTCCAAGCTTGTAAAACGAGGTATAGTGAGGTCATGCCTTAAGAACTCTATTAGCAAGTCATGCTTACATTCAATGCAGACGAGCTTCGACGTACAAGTGTCAAGGCTAAGGTCCGCTGGATATCCTCTACCCATATTGACGTCAGTAACCGAAGTTCTTCTCAGAGAAATCAAGTTCGGTAGCGCTGCAAAAATACCCCGAGACAGGACAATCAGACCGGTAGTCGTGCCATATATGCACAATCTATCTCATGGTCTAAAGAAAATAGCAAACAGAGCGAATGTGAATGTAGTGTTCTCAGCACCACACAAACTTCACAGCCTCTGCAAAAAAGTAAACACCTCCTCAATCAGCATCGTCAGCTGCACAAAGAAACACAAATC
The DNA here is from genome assembly GCA_037355805.1 of Ixodes ricinus. Classification (NCBI taxonomy): domain Eukaryota; kingdom Metazoa; phylum Arthropoda; class Arachnida; order Ixodida; family Ixodidae; genus Ixodes; species Ixodes ricinus. The sequence continues at coordinate 10,779 of JAZHYW010032951.1, read as the reverse complement.
CAACTTTGTCCCATGTGTTGAAGGGGTAGTCTATTCGTTTCCCCTTTCCTGTGGAAAAGAGTACATTGGACAGACCGGGCGGTGTTTAAACGACCGCCTGCGAGAGCACAACAACAACATTGCCAATGCCAACTCCGGTCACCTAGGTATCCACTGTAGGGATTGTGGCTGTTTTGCGCGACTGGACAACTGTGCTGTGTTAGGCAGGAGTAAAAACCAGCTCACCCGAGAAATTATAGAAGCGGAGAACATTGCAAGACGGGAAGCCCAGTGTGTTAGCACTCCGTCCTTAGCTTTATCGGAGAAAGAACTACATTATTTAGACAGAAGGTGTTTTCGACAGTAAGCCAGTATATAACCACTGGTTTCTTTCTTTTTGTTTACTTTTGATATTATTTAACAATTAATTTTTGTAACTTTTGGACTTTTTGCACCACACGAACTATTTACGCCAAGAGCGTAGTCGACAGTAGACCAGCATATCACCTGGTTTATATATGTTCGTGATTAATTTTGTAATTATTTTTGTATATTTGTGTAACTCTTGGACTCGGCTGTATCAGTATTACTCTCCTTTATTTTCCTCTTCTTTTTCTTCTATTTATATTTCTGTTCATTTTTGTGTTCTACTTTTTTTCGCCTTTCCTTTCTTTGCCTTGTCTTTCCCCTTTTCTTCCTTGGCAACCTATTCCTTGGGGTCGAAGAAGAGGAAGTTTTAAAATACAAATCAGTTGATAGTTCAGCGCTGTGTGAGTGTTTTTTGTGCGTGTTTGGATTTTGAGTAACTGTCTGCCTGTGCGCTGGTTAATTATGATATCCTCAAAGTTGATCAGGACAACGCCTAAGGTCAGACTCAATGAAGTCGTGCAATAGGCGTTGTCCCTTTTAATCAATAGCTTCACCATAGAGCGACGCTCCTCGAATAAAGAGTGTCATTTGTCCTAGCCAGACTTGGACAAATGACACTCTTTAATTTGGAGGACAAAGACGATAGTATAAAAAACCCAATTGTTAAAAGCAAACTTTTTTTTTCAAGAAAGAGTAAAAGGATCGAAGTGAAAGCATCAAGAAAGGAATGAGTAAAAATAAAAATAAAATGTGTACATGATTAAGTAAGTCCGAGAAATACAAAGAACGAAAGGTAACGGGGGGGGGGCGGCAAATTTAGGAAACATTAAGAGAAATGTTGCATGTACTCTGAATTCTTTTGATGACAAAGTCATAGATGGAGCACTGGCACCGGCGTTTTCTTTGTTCGCAATATCTTCAGACTCAAAAATCTCGCGAGTTCGCTTATATGGAGCTGAAAACACGACCCACACATCGTACCTGGAGGCAGTTTTCTTGAAGTTATGAGAGATACGATGGATGTAAGGGACGACCGCTGGGCGGCTTCTTTTTCTCTACTTCTCTCGCTTGTTCTGTTTGGTTTGATCATACCATTCAGCAACGTCAGACATGAAGGAAGTGGGGTAGCCAGACGCCTTGGGCACGACATTGTACGCGTCAAGCTTTCCCTTGCTGAATGAATACAATACTTTTTCAAAAGTTCTGTATTCATTCAGCAAGATACTAGATGCAATGCCTCAAAGAGGCATTGTATCTAATTGTCTCAGCCCTGCCTGAAAATGTGTTTGTATTCATTCAGCAAGAGAGAGCTCTGATGCGCAACTATCACGGCTCAAAGCGTCAGGCTGCCCCACTTCCATCCTGTCTGAGATTACTGATTGTATGATTAAACCAAGCAGAACAGAACAACAGAGAACTAGGAAAAAGAATCACCCGGCGGTCGTCTCTATATTCATCGTATCTCACATGACTTCATGAGGATTGCCTCCAAATACGATGTGCGGGTCGTCTTTCAGCCCCAGACAAGCTAAAAGATTTCTGCCCCAGAGTCACCCAGCGCGAAGGCCTCGAAGAATGCAGCGTTAGACACTGTCACAAATACGTCAGCTGCTGCACCAGAGTAGTGCTAGAGATCCGTTCACCTGTGGGAAGGGGTAAGTGGGACAGTCCGGAAGATGCATCAACATAAGACTCGAAGAATCCGCGCCATCACTCAAATCTCCCCGTCAGGGCATTTCGATATGCATGTGAGGGACCGTGGATGCGCCCCGCTGCTGTCCAGCTCAAGGATTTTGAGACAGAGTCCCGATAATCGAACTCAACAGAATTCGGAGGCTGAAGACATTGCAAACAAAGGAGATGCCTGCATCTGTGCTGCCCTGTCTGTGACTTTGTCATCAAAAGAATTAGAGTACATGCAACATTTTTCTTAATTTTTCGTACATTTACGTTACCTTTTTCTATCTCCTTCTTTTTATTTCTCAGACTGTTACTTTTATCATGTACACATTTTCCCTTTATTTTTATTCATTTTCTTTCTTCTATTTTTCTTTGAGTCTCTTTTTTTTATCCTTTCGCTCCTTTCATAAAACATTTGTTTGCTGTTAACATTTGGGTTTTGGGGCACCTTCGTTTTTGTCCTCCGAATTAAGACGTCAGTTGAGAGTAAGCGCTTGTGCTAAGTAGTCTTCCAATTGTCCTTGTCTTTCGCGCTTTCTATTTTCGTGGTCAGATAGAAGCCTGCCTCCTCCCTCCTATGAAATTTAAGTGTTGACAGCTTTCATGGTTATCAAGACATAACCCCATCCTACTCAAATAAGTTCAATCTGGAAGCCAAAACAGTGACCTAGAATCGTAATGTCCCGTTGTCCCGAAAAGAACCTTGGCGGGAGAGATGGTGAACCTTTTTCGTTGATATTACGGAACTTGGAAGGAATCCGGGAGGTCTTTGCTGGGGACTGCTGGCCCTGTGCTCTGACCAAACATAGGGTTCGAATTCTGATTTTTTGGTAATGTGATTAACTTTCGAGTTTTTTTTCGGATAAATTCGAATTAAAAAATATTTGACCGACAAATCCTTTTTTTTTTTTATTAAATGTATTCGAAAACACGGAATCATTTCATCGGGGCTTTTGTTGAAAGAAAATGAGATAAGAACATAGGATTCCCCAACTTCGAGTAAACATACGCGGGCCCCGAATACTTGGGAAACGTCCCCGAATCGATAAGGGAAGGAAACGGGATAAAGCGTGTGGTTCCAAAAAGGAAGTAACCTCGCAGACAGTTCAAAGTGGGCTATGTCCTGGTCAATGTAAGAAATATCTGCAGACAAAATTTTTGTTCCGTAAACCTTGTTTTATTGCGATAGCATTTTTAGCTGCCCCCCCCCCGTCCCCCGGATTTAGGATTTTCTGGCCTCCTAATGCGCAGCAGGTATGCTCCGTAAGCCATTTCAGCTTACAATCTCACACTCCATCAGATTCGTACCCTCTTCGAGTTACCAAACGACCTTGACGTCCTCCTCGACGTGGTCCTGACGGTCGTCCTTGAGGTCGTCCTAGACATCGTTCCTCTAGGGCGCCGTCCTAGACGTCGGCCTTGAAGTCGTCCTCTAGGAGGTCATCCTGGACATCTCCCTTGAGGTTTCCTAGAGGTCGTCCTAAAAATCGCCCTACTGGTTGTTCTAGACATCGCCCGGACGTTCTCACCTTGTCAGTGACCATAGCTTCATATGAGTGACATCAGGGGGAAAATTGTATCACACATTACCCTCCGATTGTGTTGATACGGGAAATATTATTGGTTTAGTGCTAATCGTGCTAAACCGCAAGCGCTATACTAAATGTTCAGTGAAGTTAGTGTTAGTTAGAGCTAGTGGAGTTAATAGTGCTACCTCCACTAACTCGCGGTTATTATTTTTGTGGCTTCACTTTATCTTAAAATCCTAGCCTAAAAACGTTTCACGTCAAAGTGCAAGTTTGCATTAATGTCAGGTGGGCGATCACTCGGGAGAGGCCCATTTGTTTCGAGATCTGACGGTATAGAAATTGGATTTAATCGTATGTTTGAAACAGCAGTGCCGTTGTCACCGAAACCTCCGGCTTGTCCTCTCCCAGGCCCTCCGACGTGCAGGTGTACCAGTGCGCGAGCAGCGGGCGGTCTCCGCAGCTGCGCTGGCGGGACATGAAGGCCATCCAGGAGTCTTTGATGGGCGAGCTTCGCTTCACCAGCGCCATCCGGTACCCCGACGTCCAGCTGAGGCGCAACCTCACCGCTCACAGGGCCGCCATGTTCTTCCAGCACTACGTGCCGGCCTGCCTCGGCGACGCCCTTCTCGCCTGCCTGGGCAAGAAGCAGTGGTAGGCAACCGCTCTGCATCCATCACCCCTTCCCCTTCTTTCACGGTTTGTCGGAGACAGCCGCTATTCGTGAGGTTTCGCAATTAACAATGCGCAAAACCGAAGCGCTTTCAGCAGTTGAGGGACAGTGTCGGACTGTCAACGATGGTCGAAGTTTTTGTTTCCGCCGTTGTGACACAGCCAGCCGCGGACACCGCCGACCACTACCTCGCACCTCACCGCGGTATACCTGGCCGTAGTCTTCGTGAGTTTCTCCACCTGTGCACATCGTGCACGTGACTTTATCATGCAGTAACCAGCTGAATATCTCAACAACGAAAGTGAGAGAAGTTAAGAATGATGGGTGACACAAGGACACACATACCGAGATGTACGCAGAAGAGCGCACGCCGATCGATGGCGAGCCTAGCTTTGTTGCTGCGACGAGGTTTTCTTTTCCCACGAGTGTTTACCGTCTAATAAAACCACGAGAATAACTGTACCGATGTAGTTCAAATCATGAAGATTATCGGCGAGGAACTCCGCGATGAAGTACGAGGTGCAAGTCCGTGAGGGCAGCGGTTGGCCATTGTGAAATGGAGGAAACCGAAACTCGATTCTTTGTTTGCAGTTGTTTCCCGGAATGTTCCTGAGCCGCAAGGGTCGCTCCGGTTTTGCACATTGTCCATTGACCCCGGGATGTGACTGTGTGCAGGTCTTGGCTTGCCAGATTTAGCGGAAAACCAGGGTCACGTGACGGTTCACAGTGCTTGATCTCCTACGTCACCTTCGGAGGCCAGCGCGTGACAGGCTCCTCCCATAAAGCCCTCTACTTTTTCCGCCTTAGCAGAACGAACATTTGAGAGGAGGTGGGTGGAGAGAAAATCACCAATCATGGCGAGCACAGAGCTTTGTGGGAGGGGCTTGTCCTCCCCTCCTTTAGCTGCTCCTTTAGCTGCAAAAGACTAGGGGAGCTGCCATTGGTTGCAGGGCTGCTTGTGTCGTGCGGGGTCCCGGTGTCCCCGTGACAAAATAGTCACACGCTCGCTGATGTTCCCCGCCTCCGATCCCGTTTCACGGTCTTGTATTTTCCGATACGTAGCATTTGTCAGCCCGGATGTGTTATATTTCGATGTTCTAGGCTTCAGCAACTTTGGAAAAAATGCGATCTGCGTGGGATGGGGAAAGCTTCTCTCAAAAGTACGCGTTGCATGGCTTTCCTGCAGTTGAAACTTCAGTTTCAACAACTAAAAATATTCGTTTCTCTCTCACATGTACTCTCCTGAATACCATCTGAACTAATAACTCAAATAGCAAGTCACAATAGTTTGTTTCTTACGAAGCTGACGTTTTCACTTTGGCCTTAGAGGCTGAGAAGCCCTACCGGCAACACTGAAATCATGATGTCAGTTGTGATATGGGGGCATTATAGCTTGTTCCCGACAAGTTACGAGAGGTACAATGGTGTGAAAAAAATTATGATTACATTCACAACACCCAAAAAAAAACTTGCCTAAAACTCTTTTTTTTTAATTTATTGTCCGATTTGAAAGTTAGACATGTGTTGTCACCTCACGAGAGAGTGGGGAAAATTTAGATGTTTGTCTCAGCACCTTTGCCGTTTTCTCAATGAACTAAGCCCCGAAAGCACGAAACGCTAGCAACGGGTCTGCACTAGTTTCATGGCTATCTGTGTCTTGTGGTCCTTTTTTGAAGGTTAGTCAAGACCTACTACAAATTAGAGACACTTTTGGAAGCTCTCGGCTACTTCACCACGCACCAGTGGAAGTTCGAGACGCAGGGCATGATGTCCATGTACAACCGGCTCTCCGATGAAGACAAGAAGGTACCTACTGTGTTTCAGAATTTTACCTCGTTAGAGCAGCTAATAACAGCGTGTCCCCGAAGAAAAAAAAGTGGGTTACAAAGTTGTTGTTGTTGTTGTTTTTACCGCAAAAATAAACTGCACATTGACGGACACCCAGTCTCCACCCAAACGTTGCGCTGGCGGTTCGGTTTAGATGCCAGTCTTATAACTAACCGTTACTTTAATCAAAAGTTATAAATGACTTTCTGAAACTTTCAATAAAAAAATGGGGCTCGTTCCCGATAGCTGTGAGGATTACGCTCATCGCATTATTTGTGTTCTGGTTTTTGTCACCGTGATCAAGCTTGTATATACTTTTCCTCTTGAAGGGGCACCAAAGTACTTTTTGTAGCTTGTTTTTGATGGCATATTGTTTGTTGGGCATTAGTCAATAAAGCTGACCAGTTTTCGTTGGCAAGACGTCGTAGTGAACTCGCAGCAATACAAGCACACTGGCACTATTTTCACTTGGATCCCCACCACCTCATTACGTTTGACCAATTATAATAGTTCTTAATATTCCACGGTCATCGCGGCCAGTCTCGCTTTTTCTTTATTTTTTTTAAGCGTGCCGAATCAAGGACGTAGCGCCATCTATCAATACGTCCGTCAAAGGCACCCCCGCCACTCCACAAGGCCGTCCGCGCCGCCGCCCGCCGTTGACCGTGGCTAGTTTTTCGGCCCTATTCTTTTCATAGAAAGGGAGCTACGCCTTACAATTTTACGTGGTAAAACCGACCTGTGAAATACATCTTTGAAGGAAGGCTTGCTACGTCCAGGCGCCGATTTTAAGGCCCATTTTAGACCAAGCCTCGTCATTTCAAATACCCTATAGATTACTTGCCGGGAATGCCACCAGTCGAGTGCTCGCCGGAAAAAGCCGTGCGCTCCCGCATTATGGACAAGTGTGGTTAGCACTGTACGCTACGGTATTTATTTGTCGAATTCTTAGCTTTTGTCCGGCTATGGTCAGTATCAGTGTGTCATTTTCTCTATCTGAGAGAAAAGGCAGGAAAAAAAGCAGCATGTAGCCGCTTGACAAGGCCGCGCCTCTCCTTTAGGCTTTCTTTTGTTCTTTCTTCTTGGGACGATTGCGAACGTGGTGATCCTGCTGCACTGTCGATTGTTAACCATTTCCCTTTTCTTTTTTTTCTTTTGCTTTTTGTTGATAATCAGTTTGTAACATTGTCTCGTTGAATTTTCAGTTTCACAATCACATTTTCCGTATTAACGGTTTATTCAACCGGATACGAACTCTAAAACGATATGACCGAATCAACCCATGTTTTGTTTTTGTTTTCTTTCTCGCGCGATTATTTCCCTCGTTGCGAGCCGTCCAATGATGAGCGGGTGCCTGACCAACGTTATTTGCCTTCCTCGGATTGTTTGGCATGTATCGTGTGATGTGGTGCAAAGTGAAGAGGGAGTTTCACATAATAGCAATCCTGCCGGGCTCTCGCTAAAGTTTAGAAAACCTGCGTGTCTAGTGCCGGGCTCTGCCAACACCAGCTGGAATAACCAAGGCCTCGTATCCAAACTCCGGCTTTGCTCGATCTCACTTCCACGACGTCAATACTCCAGTGCGCAGGGTTTGATTAGCCGAGCTGGTGTTGGCTCAGGCCATGTCTCTTTCAGAACGGGCCTACACTTTGAGTACGATTTTCTATGGCAGTGCATTGCAAGGTACGGGAACGCTAGCTCTTGACAAATGTAAGCGCTGATTAAAGCTGTGCGCCGGCTCTCCTACTCCTCTCGGAAATCTCGCAGAAAGTTGTTCCCAAGCGTAAAAATTACCGCTAGCGCGAATTTTATCGAGGTTCATTGCCCTATGGACAGACAGCGTCCCCTTCGAGAGACTGGTGGAAACCGGGCGACTCAAACATGATTTCCCTTACTCCCTCGAGATGGCGCCACCCTACTTGCGCCTTTGCCCGAACTATAAGAGCGCTTTCGGTACAGTGTGTGTGTGTGTGTGTGTGTGTGTGTGTGTGTGTGTGTGTGTGTGCAGGGGCGGATGCAGGAATTTATGGAGGGGAGGGAGGGTGGGGGGGGGGTCAGGTGTTGGTCAGCGTACCACATGTATAGGGACCCCCCCCCCTTTCCCCCGTTTCCACGCCCTAAATGTTTAGACATAGAGAAATCAAGAGGGGGGTCAGGACGTCCGGACCCCCCCCCCCCCCCCCTCTAAATCCGCCCCTGTGTGTGTGTGTAGGTTGTAATCGCGTTGGTCATAAATCTTGGGTAAATCATGCACTATATGAATTTTTTTTTATTGTTGCTATTGCCTATAGCTCCAGAAGTATATATTTTCAATTAGAATCATTTACTCTACAGAGAGTAGCTCATATTCTTAAAGTCATGGTGTTAATGTAGAAAGATGCATTAGATCAACAAAGCCCGTAATGTACGTACTTGGGAATTTCCTTTGCTACACATTTGATACGAGATTTATTTTACTCGGTTTCGCAAAATTATGTACTTTAAATAATTAACCCGTTGGTTATTTGATTATTCATTTATACATTTTTTTTATTTAATCTATTGTGCAGCACCCGAAGGGAATTATAGCAGGGGAGTGGTCATGATAATTTGATACTTCTGTACATAAAAATATATACATATAATTTTATAGCAATGTGCAAGTCATACAAAAATTTGACTATAAGGGAATGGCAGTTTCTAAGTTACAACACAAAAAAGAAAGCATTAATCACGGTTTTTTAAAGAACTAAAAAATGAATAAAGATGATTGGGAAAAAATTAGTGGGTAGCTTATTCAATTCTCCAAATGCACGTAAATAAAAATAAGTATTTGAAGGTATCAGATCCACAGTTGAATTTCTTTAATATTGAAAGCTTCATCCGACCTTCAGGAAATAATGTATGACGGATACAAAACCTACGTTCGTTCGTTCCTTTTTTAGGAGTATATTTGATGCATTAGTTTAACCGGAAATAAAAAATTCTTAAAACTACAGTGGCTCAAATCGAGGGTCATTCTGTATACCACTAGTGCTCTCATCATATGAAATACCTCCCAAAACAAATTTCACACCTTTGTATTAGACTTTATATTTGATCGATACGCACATGATGAAATTAATACCATATTTCATTAGAGTTTTCAAGAAACGATCGGACATAACGGCAATAAAGCGTTTTCTAGCATTCAAGAAACAGCTTCAATAACAGAAAGAAAAATCTAAGGCAAGTTTATTCAGTTACTGACGTTAAGGAGTTATTCTAAGTTGTGTTTAGCTAAAAGTAGAAAAATTGTTTTATGGCTCCTTTAAGAAGCTTGTGGCATCCTTCTTTATGTTTTTTCTCTTGATTTGTTAGTTTGGTGTTCCACTATTTATGCTCTATGTTAGCACAAACAAACCAGTGGTAAGGGAGGGCTGTTCGTTTACCTTCTCGTTCTTATCCGTGTTATTGAGATTTTTTTTTAAAGAGCTTATAATTACGGTAAACCTCACACAGTCATCGTCGTATAGCTGGATGTCGGATAATACACACGTGGTAGGGAATATTACACCTAATCCATAAAGCGTTGACTTTAAACAGCATATTATTTAAAGCAAAGTGAAAGACGGGTGATAGGGCAGGTCACAGGTGCTGACGGAGGGCCCAACGAGACAGATGCGTGCTTCGTGCTTTCGGTCGTTCTACTTGAATGAGCACATATTAGTATCATTTATTGGGTAGTAATCAAAACACAAATGCTTCTAACTACTAATGCAAAGAGCAATACAACCCCCCCCCCCCATACTTCGACGCCTCAGTAGGAATCCACTACCATGGAACAAAGTAAACTAGTGATTTAATTTCCAACCTTTAATTAAGTTTGTACTGGTAGGATAAATCATGGATAGAACGATTAAGTCGAACTATTACCTTTTTTTTGTAAATCGAACAACTGACGCACCAACGATGCTTTTATTGCAACATATATCAATCAATCAGCGTTTATTTCAGCTTGAAACACAAACTGAGGGTGGCGAGAAAAGCAGTGTCGTCCACTGCTTGACGGGCCTCGCCACCCTTACAAGTCAGCAGTCACTTCGTTCTGTTACCAGGACATGATATCGGAGAGCAAGGGCGAACTCGCACAATGCCGACATTAAGAAATGCACCGTTGCGGTAGATGTATTCGAGAGGACTGAAACGGGGAGATATCTCGCAGCGGATTAACTCTGTCTTAAGTTGTCGCCGAGTGATTTGCGACTGCTTGCCACCTGTCACACCCGTGTTTAGTTCACATGTGCGAACAAAAGTGCTTTTCGATATATTCGATATGGATACTAGTAACAACCATTTCATGGAGACATTCGTAGCGTCTCCTGACTGAATTTGATGTATAGGGTGTCTGAAGTCACCAGGACTCGATCTAAAATGGATCGTAAAAAAGCGGCGCCTGCAGCGAAGAAATCTAAACTTTTCGTCAGAGGTGTATTTCGCCGGTCGGTTTTTTTCTTGTAAAGTTACAAAGCTTAGCTCCCTTTCTGTGCAAAAATAGGTGCCTACAAAATTCTGCCGCGTCAACGGCGGATGGTGACGCAGACGACAGAGTCGAGTTGTGGGGCGCGTTTGGCGCGCGTATTGAAACATGGCGTCGGGAAAAGCGTCCGAAGGTGTAGCCGACTAGCGAAAGAAAGCAGACGACATGGAGACAAAATCCGCTGGCAGCAAAAAGCGCCGTCGTTATGCAAATGAGTTTTGTTTTCC